>JAPYZL010160890.1:0-16088 GCA_030522825.1 Platygaster orseoliae
CTGCATGCAAACTATACCTGAAATATGGTTAGGCTACAGCTCGCTTATAGAATATATAGGCAATCTGTATGCAAACTATAGAAATCATTTTTACAAGGGATAAATCGTTATTTCCGGTGAAATAAAGGTGGATACAATGAAAGTAAGCTGTAAGTATGTGGAACTGCCAGAGAGAAAAATGAAAAAAGCGCATAAACAAAGCTGCAATCACGTTCATAGAATAATTCTTTTTTTCGCGTTGTTTATGAGGTTTTTTAATTTTTTTCAGGCAGATCCACATACTCACAGCCTACTTTCATTGTATCCACCTTTATTTTAACGGAAATACCGATTTATACATCATTTTCAGTATTGGCTATTAAGTGACTATGCTGCGCTATGCTTGGCTATGGAAGCCAACATAGCCATTCGATAGCCGAGCCTCCACTAGGGTATGTATTATTTTTTTTCTCCGTTTACAAAATCGCGGATATACCGAAACTTGTAACCTTCTATGAGGATACAATCAACTCCCTTATTTGTTTTGGTATGAATAAACTCCATTATATCGCTATGTGCGTACAAACGTCCACGTCACGTCCAAAAATGATGCATTAGGTACTCGTCAGTTCTCAAGTAGATTAATACGAGCTATCAGCTCACCAATGACGATCAAGCATTGAAGCTGAAAAGCAACTCACCTTATCGTGACATGTGAGTCGGGGGTGGTAGAAGCTATGACCGAGGTGGCTATCCCACAAGAATTTCCGGCAGTCAGTGAGGCGCCTGAGACGGTAAGAGCGGGAGGAGGTTGCAGGTCCTCATAGGTACTGCTAGCGACGCCGGAGAACATCCACAGCGGAAACCCTGGGAGCACGATTGCTGACGCGGCCCCCCCGAGCTCGCTAAGATCGCTGGCGTCGCTGGCTCGTGAAGACTTGCGGCTACTAGCTCTACTGCCCCGGTGCACGTGCAGTAGAGCTGATAACTTGCTACTCCATCCTGTCCCGCCCCTACCGTCACCAATCATTCCACCAATTGGGCTTGAAGTTTGCGTTTGCGAGTCCACGTCTCGCGCTATCCTCTCCTTTTCTTTTTTCCTTCTGGAAAAAAAATGTTACTGTTTTTTCCGCCCAAAAACCCTGCAGTTTTCAAAGTAACTTACTCGATAAATTCACGATATGTTTTTTGGATGAGTCGTGCAGCTTTGTCTTGCCTTTTCCACATTCTCGTCGAAGAAACAATTTCTAATTCTTTTCTTGTCGGGAACTGCTTTTTAAACTTCAGGTCCATTTGTTCCTGGAGTTTCATGAATTCCTCGGACTCTTCCACGTGTCCCAATACATGTTTAACCAGGGAATGCAAAATGTCCAGGCAGTGAATCTCGTTATCCTTGGCAATAGGAAGATTGAAGCTTACCAACGCAACTATATTCGGCTTCGATATTCCCAGAGGGGGATCAAGACTTGCGATGAAATCACTCAATTGCGAGAATCGAATGAATTGAGTCGCGTGTGGATCGTACCTGTTTCGTCAACAACTCCGTTATAGTCAACAGTTATTGAAATGAAATGCATAAAGTATTCACCATAAACATGATTATCATAGGATTGTTCATACTTACTTGGACCATCGTACGTAGAACATTTCGAGATCATCTTCAACTATACCAATTTCTTCTTCTTGATGTGCTTGGTTGAAGTTCTCCAATATTATTGCAATGTACATATTGATAACTATCATATAGCTGATGATGATAAAGGAGGTAAAATAAGTTATTGCCAAAAGGGGGTAGCCGCAATCACCATTCAGCTTTCTGCTCGTTGGAGTTGCATCACATTCCGGTGGCTGGATCATTAATGATTCTAAAACATCGTTCCATCCGGCTGATGTCATCAAACGAAACAGCAGTTGCATACTTCGTCCGAACGTTTCGAAGTTTACCTGGAAAACAGTAAATTAGGTGTGTATTTAGTGTTGTCATGTATTACTTCCACTCTCCCATGTGTTACTTTTATCCTTTTCCAGTCATGACTAAAGAACTCAAGACTGACTTCTCTTTGATACAAAGGAAAAATAAAAGAGACGACTTTCTCGTTCTACGTGTCATCAAGTGTCATCATCCTCACCATGTCATCAAGAGCTCCTTGTTTCCTGACATGTCCAAACACCGACATCCCTATGATGGCATAGATGAAGGTGATCAAGGCTAAAAGTGCGCCAATGTTGAATAGCGCTGGAAGACTGACGACGAGGGCGAAAAGAAGTTTTCTTATGCCTTTTGCAGCTTTGATGAGCCTCAAAATCCGACCGATCCTAAAGACTCTTACGACTCTCAAAAGCGTTGGTGAAACAGGGAAATCCATCATCATATCTTCCATCAAAATTCCTAATATAGAGGCTAGTACTAGCACGAAGTCGAAAAGGTTCCACGGCACCGTAAAATAGTGGTATCGCAAACCTACGATTTTGACGATTGCTTCTAATCCGAATACGGTTGTAAAGAATGCATTTGATACTTCCAAAATAAAGAAAATCGGATGCGGTTGATTGTAGTGTTCGATGCCCATAGTCAGCATGTTCAAGAATATCAAAACGAAGATGGCTATTTCAAATCTGAGAAAAAATGAAAACGCCTTGAAACTTAGGTATCTTTGCAGTAACAACCTCAGTAAGTGTTACAGCCAATTAGTCTTCACTTTTTTTGAATAATTATCTGTATTTTTTTACTTTTTTTAAAATTTTTTCTAGCACTCAATAGACGTACCTTCTAGAATTGGACAGATCGTAGAACATGGCAAGGATCTTATTTATAGGGCGTTTTATCACCTTCTGTGGCTTTTTACGGCCGAGTTTTTTCATAGCAGTGTAATAATGCTTTTGACTTTCGGTCAGAAACATTTCTAGCACGCCACCTTCGTACTGAAACAGAAAATCATAAATAATAGTTTTTGTGAGTTAAAAACATTTGACGTGCAGTTTTACTTTAAGTTCTAATCTAAGAACAAGACTATATTTTGAAGAAATTGAAAACTTTCTAGACTCATAAACGATATTGTAATTGAACCGCAATTCGATTACAAAATTTTAATGGTTCACCTTTTTTTTCAGTACGTTGAAATTATCAATGATTACTCCGATGAACAAATTGAGCGTGAAAAAAGAGCCACACACGATGAAAATGACGAAGTACAAATACGCAATGAGATTGGCTTCCCTTTGAGGCTGTAGATCTACCCCTCTCGCGTCTACTGCATCCTTCATAACTTCCATCCATCCTTCGAAAGTAGCGACTTGAAATAACGCCAAGTACGCGATTCCAACGTGGTCGAAAGTAATTTTGCTATTTTCCCATGTGTAATTTTGTTCGATGCATTCGTCTTTCGTATTCACTGTCTATTTAGTCAAAAGTCAAAATATTCACTCCATGGATGCCTTAACTACTAGTTACCCAATTATTTTATTTGCTTAATTTCTAGACTTACGCTTACGTTGAGCAGTTCTCCGAATTCGTCAAGGCATTTAAAGAATTTACCGCCGAAAAATTGGACTCCCATGATAGAAAAAATAAGCCAGAACACGAGGCAGACGAGAAGCACGTTGAAAATACTAGGTATTGCGTACATCAACGCGTTCACTACGATCTAAAAACATAATGATTAATTATGAAAGAAAATAATCACTTTTCTGAATTTTCATAAACTTACTCTCATGCCTTGCCATCGAGAAATAGCTCTAAGTGGTCTTAAGGCTCTAAGAGTTCTTAAAGATCGCAGCACTTTGAGGTTTTCATTTTCTTCTATCAAAAGACTGAAGACGGATACCTGCGGAAGATTAAAATACTTTAACAAAGAAAAAGTTTAATGAATTATGCTGTCTATATCGTCGGTCTTTCATTATTTTTGATAATCCATTATCCAATTTTGGTATATATTTTTCATTCACTATTGAAAAAATTTACAGATCAAGTATCGTGCCTGAGGAAAAAGCAAGCATTCTTTTAAAGGAACCCTCCTTACTTGGTTCAACCACTCACATTTAACACAAAGAGAAATGAAAAATAAAAGAAACTCACTGGCAGCGATCTAAGTTACTTACAAAAACAATGATAAAATCCAGGATCGTCCAGAAGCTAGTAAAATATTTACAAAAACCCAGTGCTAGCCACTTGAGGAGCATCTCGACGCTAAATAAGGTGCAAAAGCCGAAATTGGTCCAGTATAGTATCTTCTTTAAAAAAGGATTGTCATCCAAGTATATGTCTTCGAAGCACAGAGTGATAGAAGACACGAAGATTAATACTAAAATGACCCATTCAAAAGTAGATGTGTCGACGACCGATAGTACAGCAGTGCGAACCCTGATCCATTTTTTACCTACTTCGGTAACCAGACATCTGTTTATACAGCTGCATCTTAAATTCAAAAGATAACAGAAATAAAAAACTTGACATTGAAAGCTTGACACCGTTTTACGTCCACGTCAAAAACTGCGTAAACAAACAACCAATGACTTACTTTTGGTAACAATGTTGTGGAAAACAGTCTTGAGGTACTTTAGGCTGTTTATTTCTTCCAAAACCTCGAAACGTTCCTAATCCGTCAGTATATTTGCCTTGGCTATCCCTCCTACCACCGACGGTCAACTCATCCACATAACTGACCAAGGTGTGCCAAGGTCTGTTTTGGATATTGGCACCTAGCTGTTCTGACACCTTTTTTTGCTGGATAGGGACTTGTTCATCTTCCTTTTGCTCTTCCTTCAGTAGAAAATATAAAAATCAGAATGAAACTTTTCAATATCAAAAATAACAATCTCCACATTTATAAATGCAATGATTTAAAATATACATATGAAAAATAAATACCTGGAAAAGTGAAAAAAATGTCATAGTAATATACCATTCATGCTCACTTTGGAAACCCCTATAGTAATATTCTCTTCAGTTTTCGTTTCCTTTTCTTCACCACAATCATCGTATGTCTTGACTCCGTCCTCAGCGGCAGAAGCTGATTGAGGAACGTTCGTATACTCAGCTATCGTACCCCTGTATATGGGCTCATATGTGAAAACTGGTTCGTTCAGGCTTTTATCATAAGATTTACTGTAAATATTGTCTTTGGAAAGGCTTAGTGTGGTCTCCTCAATAGGGTATTCCTCATTGTCTGTTTTATTGATGACCTCTCGCACAATCTGCTCGAGTTTGACATTGTTTTCATTGTCAGACTTTTCGGATTTGCAGTGTTGCTTGTCTCGGTATCTCCTCTTTTTTCTCACTATAGAACGTATTCGATCGAAAGACTTGGCAAGCCTCGACTCAACGCCAACTTCTTCCTTTTTCTGCTTAAGTTCCTCAGAGTTGAAACTGTTGAGGAGCAACGCCAAGAAGAGGTTGAGCACCATAAAATTGCCCATAACGAGAGCTGGCAGAAAAATAGCGAAGCAGGTTTCAGGTCCCGTTTCCCGCTCGGCCCGCATACAATCCCATAAGGGCTCGATCCACTCACCGCACAGTATACGGAAAATCATCATGAACGAATGAAAAAAGTCGTTAAAGTTCCACCTCGGAACAGGATCAGGATAAAATTTTTCAGGGGTATAGTCCTTGCTAAAAAGCTGCATGCCAATCACAGCGAATATGTAAATAACGATGACAAGGACGAATGTAAGATTTCCAAGGGCTCCGATAGAGGAAATAATGATGCTTAGAAGAATTTTCATTGTGGTCCAAGACTGGGCAAGCTTGAGAACGCGGAGGAGTCGTAAGCCACGAATCACGGAGAGACCATCGACGAGCTCGAAAGTGAGGTCGATCAAGGATGCTGATACGATCATCAAGTCGAAATTATTCCACCCATTGTTGAAAAAGTCCTTGCTGAGGGCAAGGAGCTTCAGAAAGCATTCAAATGTGAATATGCTGGTGAAGACTTTGTTGCCAATGTTGAGAGCCTGTCGTATTGACTCACTCATGCCATGGTGTTCCAATGCAAGGAATCCGGTGTTTAAAACTATGCACAGAGTTATTGTCAGCTCGAACAGAGGATCGCGTACAACCTGCAATTCAATTTCAACTCAAAAACGTACATGTTGAAGTATCTGTTTTCAGACAGTGCCAAGTCGTGAACCTGAGTTTCAATATCCTCAAATGAGAATATTTTTATGAGATCTTTTTTATTCTAGGGAACAACGAAAAACTTACTTTGTAAAGACAATTCTGGAAACGTAACCACCCTTCATAGTCCACACAGCATTGGATACACTTGTCACAGTTTCTGTCTGGAAGATCATCTGCAAAGATTTATCAATATGCCTAACTGCGATTTTGGTGGTTGTTGAATCTACATGTTTTTCAGAATTACAGAGTACAATACCTAAAACTACGATATGCGACGAATACTCCGGTGGCAAAGTGTACATGTGTTTTTTCATCTTAACTCCGTTGCACCTCAAAACTCGAATTTTCTGATTGCTGGTTTTAACGGAAACTGTCATCGGTGGTAAGGGTTGTCGTTGATCCATGCTTTCTATTTCCTCTGGCTGCATATTTCTCTTGTCCACAAACCGCTCCACTCTGAGCTCCTTCCGCTCGTGCTCCTCTGCAGAAGTGACGTCTTCAACGTCGTGATCGTCAACTACACCCGAGTCATCGAGCGACGATTGCTGATTGCTGTTATTGCTAGCTTGCCGCGAGTGCAGCATGTTCCGGTGTGGAGCGAGTCGGTGAAGTGTGCCGGGTTCAGGGGCACTTGGCACCGATGGAGTTTGGACGGTAGGAAGATGTGATACCCGAATATGCGAATATCGCGGGCTCGGACTAGGACTGGGCGTTATGGACCTGTTAACGGATCAGTTTTTTAGATTTTTGAGTCATTATAAGATAACTGAATAGTCAATGACAAAAAATTTCTTTTTCGAACTACAGTTAGTGAAGTAAGTAAGTTAGTAGGTAAGTTAGTAGTTAGGCTGAAGTGAGTAATGTTACCTGCTCCGTGCACCAACGTTTTTGTCATGTCCAAAGCTACTTCTGCCACGTTTTCTTCTCCTCGTTTTCTTCCGATTGTAACTACTTAGCAAAACACCTTTTCTTCCATCAATTTTTTTTAGTTTGTCTTTTCCAAGTGCTTTGATATTGATCTTCGTTGGATCGAAACTGAACGTTGAATCTTCTCGATGATCTGTAAGGTCCTTGCGACGCTCCTAAAAAAGAAAATTTGACGATGTATAAGTTTCCTTGTACTGCTGAAAAAAGAAGGTTTCAATATCTACAGTTTGAAATTTCTACAAAGATACTGTTAGTTGTATCTGACAGTCGTTTTTGAAGTTGTTTTTATTGATGTTTAAAATCAGAAATAAGTTGAAGACAGTCTCAAATTTACCTCATTTGTAATTACTGCCTCCTCTTCATAAGAAAGAGCGACGACAGCGAGCATCAGATTAATGAGGTAAAATGAACCGAAAAACACTACCACGGTGAAAAACGTTACGCTGAAAGGTCCACATGCTGACAGTACCTGTAAGCATAAATTTATTTTACAAATTATCCAAATATTTTTGCGCATAATTGCTTTCTCGAAAATACCTTGTTATATACATCTTCCCAATAGTCGAGGGTTATAAGCTGAAAAGTAGTTAACATCGACCATAAAAAGTTGTCGAAGTTAGTGTAGCCATGGTTTGGATTCGGACCGGCACGTATACACGTGTAGCTTTCGTTGCAGTGCCTAGAAAACCACATATGATTCATAATTAACAGAAAATAAAAAAAGTTTATCTCATATACATGTGTTTATTCAATAAAACAGTTTGAAAAAATTAAAATACAAGAAATCTAGCAGAATTATTACTATGGAAAGTTAATTATCATCATCGATACTTTTCTTGATAGTTAATATCTCGCAATCCGGTCGGATTGCGACCGTCGCATCACAGAGAAGACGTAGCAAAAACGAAACGATAGATTTACAAGAAACATCTATCTCGCCCTCGCTATAACACATGGACGTATACTACAACCGAGAGTGAGACATATATATTTTGGCTTCTTTCATTTTGATTTTGTTGTTTTCATCGGTAATTCTAGATGCAGAGAATTCCTGATTCCAGCAGTGCATTGCTTACGTTTTTTTTTACGTTCTCGACGAATTGTTTAATAACTTCGAGTCGAACATACCTAATAGACATTATATAGTAGAGTGTATTCAATTATTCAATTGTTTATAAACAAAAACTTTTTTCAACAAAAAAAAATTTTTTTGCAAAATCTCATTTCGTCATGTCATAGCATAAAATTTGGTCACCATTTTGACGCAAGTCGCATAAAAATCCATTGAACCGTTCGCAAATTATACTAATTAAAATAACTTTTGCAAAAATGATTTTTCGGAAAAAAATTCATGGAGTTGTTTTTTATCGAAACATCTATCGATTGAGGATAGAACGATAAAAGAAAACGAAATTTAGGTTTGGAGGTCGATTTCAGAAATTTTGAAAAAGGAGATACATGAAATGTTTTGGAAAATAGTGGGATTTGTAATGGCTGTATGTTGTATAATTTACCCCTGAAGAGGACCGTAAAAGAAAACATGTCGAAGACTTGGAGGCGAAAAAAATTAAAAAGATTATTAAAATGGCGCTGTGTTGCTGATTTTTCATTATATTGATACACCATGTCCCAAATTCTAGTATACAACAAAGCTAAAGCAACACTCTTGTCCATGCATTTTGTGTCAAAAAGGGATGATTTTCCGCTAAATCTGCAAATTCCATTTTTGCAGCATTCAACAAACACAGTGTATGAATTTGAAACGATTTGACACAAAGTTAATACAGAACACAATTTTCAAACCACGTCAACACGTTTTGTCAATCAAGATCCATTAAAAATTTATCTGACCAAATTCGTTCTCTCGGTGTTCAAAATATTAATCCAACTGCAAAGCAACTCTTATCCTCTTTTGTCACATGCACATTCGCCAACGTGCGATTCAACTGAAATTCACATACAAACTGCAAAAAAACTGTGTGCGACTTTATTTTGAAATCAGTTGTTGAATACTTGACCAACAAAAAAAAACTATCTAACAAACTTTTTTGACAGAAAAAATTTTGAATATTGTTTAAAAAAATGCCACAATAATTTCAACAACCAATGCAAATTATTAGTTACATTGCTCAAAGATGAAAGATAACATTTACTGATTGGTAAAAAAAAAATATTTGATTGAGAAAAATTTCACCGAAAAAAAAGGACTGAATTAAATTCTGAAAAGCAGTTTAGTAAAGAAAGCGAAAGCCTTGTCAAAGTGGTATTGGAAGAAAATTAAAAACATGCACCATGTCTAAACTCTTGTGCCAAGAGGATTTAAATAAAACAATTTGAAATAGAAACACCTTACAGCATTAACAATTGACTTTACAAATCACCTGTTATATTGATGAAGTTGTTATAAGTTGTAGGATATAAGTTTGGAGAATAAAAATGTTGCTTGCAAGTTTTTGTAGAATCATTTTATAACACGTCTCTACTACATTAAATTTACAGTGATAAAATCACAATTCCATTTTCAGAAGAAGATTGACAACATGTAATACAAATATACTCAGTAAAATAGTAGATGCACAAAAAGTCTCACGTACGAAAAATTATTGCAATATATGGCACATATTGCTCCGCATTATTTTGTTCATTTTTCCGGACTCGACCACATTTCGCAGTGGGTCGGGGCAGCAACAACTAACAACAACTTGCAACAACTGACACTGATTCTTGATCATTCTTGATTGATAACATTCACAATTATTTACAATCCGCGACACAGTAAATGACAGATATTGACAGCTGTGGATAGCTACACGGACAGCAAATATGCAACGCTGTGTTAGAGCGCTACTCACATATTTGATGCTCTCACAGGAAACCGATTTCAGTATTTCCCATGATTTCCCCTGATTTTCCCCACTTCACTCTTGCAGCTCTCGGGCTGACTTGAACCCTCTGGATGCATTGTTGTATGAAAGATCGTTACATTGGAGTCGAGTGTACTCATAAATGTGCATTGTTCTTATTTTCAGTGGCGTAGCAAGATATTTCCGCGCCCAGGGCACGATGGAGGAAATGCCCCCCCCCCCCCAAATGAAATTATCTTTAAGAAAAATCGATGACATTCATTTTGGATAATGTTTTTGACATTTAAAAATATCTTAGAATTCCAAATAAGACACGTTGCAGTGTCCTCGAAGTTGAAATAAAATACTTCGACAAGTATCTTGGAAATTCAAAATATCTCGAAAATTTTTCAAAAACACTTTAAAAAGTGTCTTAGAAACTTGACAGTGCATTAGAGTTCCAGAAAAGATACTTTTCGTAGACATTTCAAAGTGTCTTCGAATTTTAACAAAACGCATTAAATAGTGTCTTGGACATTTAAAAGTGTTTCGAAATTCCGTTTAAGACACATTGAAGTGTCTTATAATTTCAAATAAGAGACTTTACGAAGTATCTCAGAAATTCGAGAGTATCTTTAAATTCCGAATGAGATGCTTTTGAGTTTCTTAGAACTTTGAGTAAGACATATTGTAAAGTGTCTTAGAAATGTCTGATTATCTTTGAATTTTCAAAGACACTTTGAAAAGTGTCTTAGAAATCCAGAAAAGATACTTCAGAAGGTCTTTGAATTTGAATAAGACACTTCAAGAAGTGTCTACAAATTGTTTCGAACACTAAAAAGTGTCTCAGAATTCTGTATAAAAAACATAAAAGTTTTTTAGAATTTCCAATGAGACGCTTCAAGAATTGTGTTGACGTTTGATAGTGTCTTAGAATCCTCGATAAGAGACTTTGAAGTGTCTTAGCATTTCGAATAAGACACTTTCGAGTGTCTTAGAATTTCAAACAAGGCATTTTAAGAAGTTTCTTGGGCATTTCTGAATATCTTGGAACTTCGAAAAAGACAGTTTAAGAAGTGTATATGCACCTGAAATTTCTGAGAATTCCAGAAAAGATATTTTTCATGTTCTTTCAATTGCAAAATAGACACTTCGAGGATTGTCTTAAATTGTTGCATTTATCACTCAAAGAACTGACTTAGACGTTTGAAAGTGTCTTACAATTTTCATAAAACACCTTAAAAAGTGTTTTGGACATTAAAAAGTGTCTTCGGATTCCGAATAAGGCACATTGAAATTTCTTAGAATTCCAAATATGACACTTCGAAGTCAGAAGTAGTGATTCTCATTTTTTTCCTTCGGAGAATGATAATATTGGCGATCCAGGTGAATATTTTCACCCCATTTTGTGCGCTTTTGGAAAATTATTCACGTTCGAAAAACAGGTAGGTTTGCGGTAATGGACGGTAGCTGATTTGCCGCTCCTTTGATTTGGCGCCCTTCGCCCCCCCCCCCTCGCTACGCCACTGCTTATTTTATATCTCATATTTTTGTTATTAAAAAATAATATGACTTCGAGCACGAAGCACCCAGTTCACATTTAAAAATGTTTTCTTATTGGGAGAAGGGGGTTGATGAGGCGCTTTATTTCAAAAAATCGAGTTCGGCAAAAGAAAGTATTGAGAAGATGGTCATTATTTTACCCCATCACCGCCTTAATAGAGCATTTGAAGTTTTAACGGTTCTGGTGTGAGTGTGACACCTTTTTTTAGAAAAAAGAGAAGTTGAAGAAAACGAACCTTGCTCCAGTAACGTTGCCACAGATGACGGGCTCTAAGTCATCATTGATAGCCCAGTTTGACGAATTCCAAGCCCACCTGTTAGAGATATACATTTTTTTTTAGTTTTTCAAATGAAACTACATTGTTTATAAAAATATGATCCATCGCGTATGACAGCGTGAGTTTACAAAGTTTCCTTACGTTTTTGAAATCAAATGAAGAAAAAATTTAACGGATAAAGAAATATTTGCAACTCACTCTTTCCAGTCGATCTGCATCTCATTCGGATATTGTCGCCTGACACATTTGTTCCTTAGTTCACCCATGTAAACTTGAAGTGCAAAGAGAGCGAACACCATCAAGCAAAAGATTGTCAGTGTCATAACTTCAGCAAGTTGTTTGAAGCTATGCAGCAGCGCGTTGATTATGGTTTTTAAACCTGAGAAATCACCAGACAGTTTTTTGTAAACAATACTATTTTGTAGAAAGCATCGGGGCCAATTTTCAGGCAAGTTACACCTCGTTGAGTTGACTGTCAGTTAGATGACATGCTTTGATGCATTCCATTATGTTTATTTATAAAAGGAAACGTTAAAACAATTGTTTTTCTTACTAACCAGGCATAATGGAAACGGTTTTGAGAGCTCTCAGTACCCTGAATGTTCTAAGGCCAGCAAGGTTTCCAACCTCCATTCCAATCGTAGCATATCCGCTTGTTATTACAACGAAGTCCAGCCAGTTCCAAGGGTTACGCAGATAAGTGTATTTATTCAATATAAATCCTTTAGATATCGTCTTGATCATCATCTCAAGTGTGTATATTGCTAAGAAGATGTACCTGTAAATCCAACAACAAAAATATATTTTACAAATTCATAATCAGGAAAACTACTTTGGGAATATGAAAGGTAGCGTTTCGAAGAGTTATTAAATTATGAATTTGATGAAGGAATATAGGAAAGACAACTTACTCGGCTTCTTCGATGGTTTCGGTCATGGCGAGGAAGACGCAATTTAGCATTATTGTGGCCATAACGATGTAATCGAAAAACTGATTCGTACTAAGGAAGATGCAACAACGTCTTGTTCGATTCCAAGGCGAGAAGACAAACCAGCTCTTCGTTGCAGTGAAGCGGTGAATATAGTTTTTTCGAAACCTTTTGGATACTACACAGAACGTCTGAAACAAGCAAAGATAACACATTTGAATTTTTTTATTTTAGTGAAGTTATTTTAAGAGAAAAAACTGGCAACTTAAAAACTTGTAAGTAAAGTAAATCTTCCCAATGCGTTTGTAATTAAAAAACATGACATAGGTAAGGAAAAAAATTTTTCGGCTAGAATATATTCTCAAATTTTTACGTAATCTTCTAACTGATAATTTATGAAAAAACTATTAATAACTATGATACTTCAATAAGAAGCTTCATTCTCTTTTCCAGCCTTTTTGAAAGTTAGAAATCCCAAATTTTAACATCGAGTACTTTATGAGAGTGAAAAAATTTTTGAATTTTTAATTTGAATACAAATTACATATTGCATGTTAGACATTTTATCAGTTTAATGGTGATAATAATCTGTAAGTTGAAAATAAAAAAATTTAATTTTTAATTTATAATTTACAAAAATCATTAAGTCAAAAATTTTTATACACCTGATTCTTAATTAATCAATTTCTAATGACGCTGAATTTAAGTTTCAGAAATATAGTAAGAAAATTCATAAAATTTTGAAAAGCGCGGATTTCTGATTCATTTGATTGTGGTATTATTTGTTAAAAAAAATAAACTTCGGAAATTATTTGGTTAAGCACGTACATTCTCGAATTCAGGATTAAATGTACTTGAATTCAGAAAAAAGATTTGTTCGAATTTTCAATACTCCTATTAGAAACAGACTTGTACATTCTTGACACAATTTTTATGTGTGAATTTCGAGAAGAAAAATTTAATTTTTTAAATTTTTAGAATTTCATCAATCACGAAGCTTACAGGTCCTTTTTTACAATTTATTTTTAGATTATAAACATATGAAATTAGATGAATTATAGACGTTTTGGATGCTTATAAAGCAAAAAAACTTTTTTTGTCATTTTCAGATGTAAACATACGAAATTATGTGGATTTAATAAGAAATAATTTCATAGTTATACCCTTTTCATACAATTTTTATGTATCTACCAATCCTGAAATACGAATGGAAAAATAGAGAATTTTAGAATAATAAATTCCCCCCCCCCCAAAAAAAAATATGAAAAATTATTATACCAAAACTCACGGATTCACATCAATCCAACGTTATGTTTTTAATGTAAGTTAATACTCTGAGATTTTTATATTTGTAACAAACAAAAATTATCTTTTTGTTTTTACATTACTTTTTCACACTTCGTAACATTGATTTTTTATTTATTATTAGATAGTATTAAAATAACTTTCTCGTAATTCGTAACATTAATTTCTCAATAAACTAAGTAACTTACATAATTATGTAAAATGAAAATCCTCGAATAGAAATGTATAGAAATTTGAAGGTAAATTTCTATTGAGTATGTGCCTGATTTTTCTAAAAATCCTAAAAACAACAAGCACATCATACTTGACAGGGCGGTATTTTTTCGTAAAAAAGAACTCTTATTATCTCTTTAATAACCGGCCGAAACTGACTTCCCTTTGAATAAACTCTTACGTAGACAGTGGGAACGTCAATTCTTTAGAACATAAAAGCTTTCCTAGTTATTCTCAACAGAAACTTGCTGAAAAGAGGAAAAAACTGCCTACTCGCTCATTTTTCATTAGGCACAATTTTAATTTAGATCCACTTTTGAAGCACGTCAAGTATCGCTATTCGGTAGTTTCAAAAGAACTATATCTGACCACTGTTTTCTTGTTGAGAGTTACAAAATAGAATTTGACTTATAAACAAAATTTTTTTTTGAAAAAAGCTCAAAAGACGAAGGTTACGCGTAAACTAACCAAAACTCAAACTTGGTATAGTGGTCGTACGTGCGTCCATATTTTATGCAGCACGAAAGTATGACGTCACACCTGCACATACGCCCATCTGGTAAAGTATTTGAAATATCAATATTTTTCTTTGCATCGCTACGGTTTTCGATGGCCAAGTTACGATACTAGCGCGATTTCCCTGTCTTTTAAAGTTGCACGCGGTGAAAATACATCAAGGTACTATGAAGCGCAAAAAGTTTTTCATAAAAAGATGTAATCGGCAACTTTAAATGAGAGTCGAGGTCCTTTCAACGGGAAAATTCAAGAAATCAACAAATCCAAATACATATTATTCAATTACTATAGAATTTCACGATACTCCCTGGCACTCTTTAAAACTCGTAAGTGAGCCAGTAACTTATGGTACCTTTTACGAGTGTTTTGTGCAAAAAAAAAACTGTTAGAGAATTCGCTTGAAATGAGACATAATAATGAAAGAATTTTACAAATATGCATTTTATTAATTACGTACCCCTTGCCGCATTACTCATGAATCTCATTTATAATCTTCATTGACTTTTAAGATTTTACGAAATTCGGAAATGTAAAAAAAGTCGGTAATTTTGGACAATTTCGTATGATGGAAAAATTTAGAAATTTTGAAAATATCAAAAATATTACACATTTTTACTAACTTGCAAACTTTTCGAAATGTTGGAGATAATGAAATTTTAAAAAATGTGAAAACTTACGGTTTTCACATGCTACATATTATTCCATTAAGTCAGAAGGTCCAATTTTTGATACCAGAATTAAACTTCGAGAAAATGTAAAAGAAACGCGGAATAACAAAAAACAGGTTTATAAAATACAATCAATAAAATACAGGGTGTCCCAAGGAAAGCGTAACAGCCGAAAACCACAGATTCCTTATGAAAATCTAAGACTTTTTTTCTTTTGCCATTTTTTAAAAAACTCAAAATTAAAAAAGTTATTCAACTTTGAAATTTAAAAAATGAATGCGCTTTTTCAACAAATGGTGATAAAAACTAGGGACCAACCCTATAAAAACGACGACCTATGTACGACATATATAAAGCATATATAAGACCTACATGACATACTTGTACCTATATAAAGCATATATTCGGCATATATAATGCATATATTTAAGATATATAATTGCAGTTATGTCATGTATAAATCATATATAGGTCACATAGATGTCACATATAAGTCATATATAAGTCATATATAGGTCACATATAGTCGCATATAGGTTGTATATACACTGAGAAAAAAATCGTTCAGAAACTAAACGCTCCGTTGAAATTCTAAACGATCGTCGTCTAGGAGTTTTCGTTAAACGCTCATCGTTCACAATCTAAACGACGCTTCGTTCTGTTACCCAGGCGTTTAGAAACTTAACGGCGCCGTTCTGTAGCTGAACGGTGCCGTGTAGAAAAAGAACGGAGTTTCTTTTCGGTCATGCTGA
>JAPYZL010160897.1:0-22738 GCA_030522825.1 Platygaster orseoliae
AATTTTATACAAAGTTCTCATTGAAAAACGCAACTGGATGATTAGTTGGATCAAAATCTATAAGATACTGAAATTAAGATGTGTGTCATTATCATACGCCAAGTGTAGAATTTGTAGCGATACTTAAAAGTGCTCGAAAGTGTCACTGATGGACAAGAGCATTGTAAGTAAACACTATTGACAGTTCCTTAATTAACAGTTGAATGTTGATTTTTGTGAGGTTAAAACGCCGTCGATTTTTAATAATTTATATATATATCGTGGTATCACTCGTAACGTTATCGGAACTGCACAGAACTTTGATGGAAACGCTCAGATCTGTACGGAAAAGATTCCGTTTCCGAACCAAGACGCTATGATCGACAACGTAATAGTTACTGGCAGACCATTCCGATTTAAATCGTAATAGTCACGGGAGAAAACCGAACGATTCCTATTGAAACAGTTGACGTTTCTTGGATTTCGGTATTTTCTCATTGGATCGGAATGAGTCCGGTCGAAATCGTAACTATGCTTGACGAAATCGTGGTCGCTCCGAAATTTTTTTCTCAGTGTACATCAGTGTACATTCCCAAACTTCTCAGGATTCTTGAAATTTTCGGAAATCTTCAAACTCTCGTGATTGTTTAAATTTTCCGAATTTTTCGGGGTTTCTTGAATTTTTCGGGATTTCCCGACATGTTCGAGATTTCTCTACAATCCCAAAATTTCTATAGTTGAAAAGTATTCAGAATTACTATAGATTTTTCGGAATTTTGAATTCTCTAGATTCCAAAACTTCTCAGAATTCTCGCAATTTCCGTGATTGCTCGAATTCTTTAAACTTTTTGGGGTTTCTTAAATTTTTTAAAGATTACCAAATTTTTCGGGATTTCCCGACATTTCGAGATTTCTCTACAATCCCGAAATTTTTAGAGTTAAGGATTTATCGAAATTACTTCATTTTTCGGAAATTCTGTCGAGGTTTCTTGAATTTTTCGGGATTTTCTGACACGTTCGAGATTTCTCTACAATCCCAAGATTTTTATAGTTGAAGAGTTATCAGAATTACTAGATTTTCGGAATTCCTAGATTCTCCAGATTCTCGAAATTTTCGGGATTCTTAAAATTCTCGTTGTTACTCAAATTTTTCAAACTTTTCAAAGATTTGAGGATTTTTCGGGATTTTCGGGATTTGCTGACATTTTCGGGATTTCCCGGATAATTCGGGATCCATCCCGACCCCATGTAAAATTTCCCGAAACATCCCGACCTCAGAAATTCTTTATCCCGCACACCCCTAATAAAAACCAATGACACTTTTATAAAAAAATTTCAAATTTTTTATAAAGAAATACTTGAGCTCCGCACATTTTTTATAAACTGCGAAATTTTTATAATTTTCCAACATTATAAAAAATAATAAATTTTCATAAGAAGCATAATTTTGATATGAAATCACTTTTTGTAAGAAATCGATATTCATTCAAAATTCTCATGCACGCAAAGTCGGTAAGTACGCTCGTGCTTGCTAGGTGGCTGCAAAAAATTTTTCTCAAATGCGAAATGTGAGTTATTGTATAGAAATCTATGGAATATGTGTGGAAACCATTGACATAAAGACCTGAACTGCTGATGAGGGCAAACAGCTGTAGAAAGAGAGGGGAGAGACATTAGAGTAAGACGTCACGAGCCAGGATTCAATCAAAGACAGCCAGACAAGAGCAGACTGTCGCAGGATGCGCAGTCGTTCATCAGCAGTCCAGGTCTGTATGTCGATGATGGAACATTCAAGTGATAGTAACATTGAAAACGAAGAAACAAGGGAACTTCGGAAGTATACATCGAAACCGAAATTGAAAAATACAAATAATTTGAAAAATTGAAGAAATTTTCATAAAAAAATGATGAATACAAAAATTTCTTATAAAAAAATTTTTTTTACAAGAATAAGTGGTTGCAATGGAAGTCTGTAATGCAACTGAAATGAATGCAATGGAAGTGGCTGTGAAATTTAAAAGGCAATTGTTCAACATGAAACTTAGTTTAACGTAGTTCTACACAATAACAGACTTTGATATCGTCCAATTTTTTTAAAACTCATTCTACTATATTATGTAGAATCCCAGAATTATTCCTACTAATCTCGTTTTTCCTAAGACTTAAAGGTTTCTCTGGCATTCGAAAACTTACTTCAACATAACATTGTGCTTCTCGTTATTATCTTCAATGCAATGCGTTCTATGGCTATTATTTCGGCATATCGTGACGTTGTTCTTGGTCACGCTCACGACTAATTCGAGTCCATAATAAAAACCCTTCCATCTCCAAACATGTTCTTCAGGAGCTTCAATATATCTGCCCCATCGAAAGCACTCCTTCGCGAATTTATTTTCGCTTATGCTCATAGGGCCTTGGTCTTCACCCACATTGATACGTAGTGTGTGCAACCACTGCTGTCTGTACGAATCGTCAAGCCATCTTTGAGGGATCAGTAGATCACTGCGTATGACATCAATATCGTCCTTGAGCAAAACCAGGTGCTTATGCCGAAGTGACCTGAAAGGAGCCGCAAACTGTAAACCATCAGCTGTCAGCAAAAATGGCTCCTTCCATGTGTGATTTTCATAAAAGGCTTCAATCCCTTCAAAATTGTTCTTGACTTCTGCGTTCATTTTAACGAAAATCCAGTATTTGAGCATGGTATAGATGCCGAATTCTGTCTGCAAGGCCACGAGATCCGGACTCTGTACTAATTCAGTCATTAGGTCAGTATTTATCGATCTCAGAAGAGAGGCTTGGTAGTTTTTTAGATTCGTGATGTTCACTTTGAGCCACGTCTTTGCCGCCTTTTGTACCAAGGTTAAGCCATACTTGGTAGCGGCTTCAAGGTAGGATACGGCAGTTAGAGAGTTCATCGTTTCGATCATTATCTGTGTGCATTCGCCAATCAGATTCTGGTGCAAGAAGAACATCGCTGTTGCGAGGTTGGCGATCACTTCTGTGGGTTCCAAGGTTACATCGTGCGAGTAATACATACCCAGAACTACTGTCAATGCTGAAAATGGTTAAAAATCTTTAGTTTATTTATTTGAGTAATTTAAGCATAGCAATAACAAATATTCATGTTGTACAATAAATTAAGAACTGTGTTTTCATTGTGACAATCAGAAAACAATCCTTTTTAATGATTGTTCAGATGTTTTATTTATTGAAAAATAGTTTTGAATTGTTCATGACTTCTGATCAGTCTATTTTTTTATTCCATAATAATGAATAAATTAGCTGCAGTTACTCACATTTTACGGTTATGTTTGGATCAGTGATTTCAATATCAATTACTTTCTTATCAGTCTCTATCCAAGAGCCATTGAACATCGATTCAAAATATGGACTCTAAAAGCAAAAGATTATTAATTTTGTGAAATCTATTTTGTTATATTTTAAAAATTATTTTGTTTTTTATTCTCACTTGGCATATAAACAATTTGTGGAGTTTCCAAGCTTTGTTCATCATATTCACAGTAATATCACTGCCTTGTCCTTTTTTGAATAAGTTTTCGTAAAGGTATTCTGAGGTACATCCTATTTTTCGTCTGCAAGTAATTTGAATAGAGGTAATGATTATTTGGTGACTTTTCAGTGAATAAAATTTGTCAGTAAATGAATGAAAATTTGTATATGAAATATTTCAAATTTACAGTACATGATTGTTAATTAATTAATTTGTA
This sequence comes from Platygaster orseoliae, assembly GCA_030522825.1. Taxonomy (NCBI): domain Eukaryota; kingdom Metazoa; phylum Arthropoda; class Insecta; order Hymenoptera; family Platygastridae; genus Platygaster; species Platygaster orseoliae. Next base: position 3,711 of record JAPYZL010160897.1, read on the forward strand.
TTTAGAAGTTTTTGGTTTGAAATTGAAAACTTGAGGTTAATTCATGCAATTTTAATTGCAAATTAAAAAATTCTTGACTTCATCTTTGAAGTTGTGTTAAAAATTGAAAAATTATGTAGTTGAAACAATACTTTTTAATTACTTTGTGGAATTCATAAGTTATATAAATGATGAAACGAGTATGTAAAAAATTCATAATAATTAGATAATTAGATTTTAAACAAAGTTCAAAAATTTTTTATTTTGAACTTGAAACTAGAATTTCATGCAAAAGTTATGATTGAAAACTAAAAGTTAATACATGAAATTGTGATTGAAAATTAGGGAATTCATTATTTGAACTTCAGAGCTTCGTGGAAAATTGGGAAAATATTCAGCTCATACGAAATTTGCTAAATAATGAAATATGTATTAAATATTTGTATTTTTACAGTTTAACGAAAAAATTAGAGCTGTGGCGATTTCTTAATTTATTTCTATTTAAATATATTATAATTTATATAAATAGTTTTTTCATGGAAGAAAATGTATGGAAATGTTTAATTATTTAAAAATATAATTATTTATAAATGATTCTTTTTTATATAGGTATTTGAAAAATTAACATTTAAAATAAAGTTTTGATAATCAAAAATTTTATATTTATTTAATATTTGATTGATACTGAGAAATTAAATGATTTTCAATAATAAGTATATAAATTTGAAGTAATAAATTTAAATATAGTACACTATTTAATAATTATCATTTACAATTTTAAATTCTCATTTTTATATTTATCGTTTAAATAATTGTTTTTATTGAAATGAAAATAATATTTATATAACAATTTTTATAGAAAAAAAGTTAATGATGTGTAAAATTAATGTTATGCTTTAATTATTGAATTTTATAAAAAAAAAAATGATTTTTTATGTACATTAATTCTTATGTTTCTAATTTCAGTAGACTGTTATATGAAAAATTTATTTCTATTTGAATACATTATAATAATTTATATGAATAGTTTTTATATTGAAAAAAATGTATAGAAATGTTTAAGTATTTAAAAATATAATTACTCAATCCGAAAAATTTATCTCTATTTCAATACATTATAATAATTCATATGAATAGTTGTTTTATTGAAAAAAGTTTACAGTAATGTTCAATTATTTAAAAATATAATTATTTATATCTGATTCTTTTTATATAGGTATTTGAAAAATTATTATTTAAAATAAAGTTTTGAATACTTAAAATTATATATTTATTGATTATTGGTTTGATATTGAGAGATTAAATTATTTTCTCTAATAAGTAGGTATATAAATTTGAAATAATACATTTAAATATTGTTCGTTGATTGATTTTTATAATTAAAGATTTCAAATTCTTGTTTTTATATGTACCATTTAAATAATTATTTTTATTGATATGAAAATAATATTTATATAACAATTTTATAGAAAAAAAGTTACTGAAGTATAAAATGAATGTTAAGCTTTGAATATTGAATTTTCTTTAAATAAAATGATTTTTTTTTTCTGTACATTAATCTTTATGTTTCCGATTTCAGTGAACTATTATCTGAAAAATAATCTGAAATCTGAAAATTAACAAAAATACAAATTTAAAGGCAACTAAGTGACGTAAAAATAAATGATATTTCAAACAGAAAAATTCATCATGACTTTACCTTTTCTTGGTTGTCGAAATTCCATATCCAGTTTCTGATTCCGATTCATAACCAACGTCATCTTCGGAGCGTTTTCGCTTTGAGGCACGACATGCAGTGTTGTCATGACTGCGTGGCTTAGAAAAAATACTGCTGAAAAGGTTACCCATCGCTTTTCATCGCACTTTTCACATACAAAACAAGCGTAATTTTGTAAAACCACTACGTGCGTCAATCTGCTCGCGAACACGTGTTTTTTTCTTTTTTGACACTCAAGTTCCAGGAATGCGAGCGATGCTAAATGTCAACAAGACAAGTGATATTGAAAGATTCTCTGACAACTGAAGATAAATACTCTGGAAATTCTGAAAGTAAAATTCTACTCGGGTTTTTTTATGGTGATCAATGGTAGTCGAATTTATGAATGTGGTAGTCCCTAGTTAATGATTTTAATGATGTCAAGTGTAAATTTTGTAAATTTCATATTTCCCGCGGCGGCCGTATTGCATTTTTGTGATGTTTTTATTGTGACGGAGGAAGGAAGATGAGCAACTCTTGCGAGAGAGTGAGAGAGAGAACCTCAGAGTAACGGAACTAGGCAACAAAGCAAAAACTGTCTTTTCTTTCTATATAAAAGAAGAAGGAAGGTAGACCTGTTTTTCTGATAATCTGGATTAGAGACCCTTAAAATAAAGAGACTGGCCACGAACTGGAAAATGGCGGACTGTTGAGAGTGTGTACGTGCATGCGTGAACTACTAACACAATTAACACAAGTTGCTGTCATGTTAGGTTAGGTATCGCGCCAATGTCAAAAACTTCGGGGCGGCCATTTTCCAGTCCGAACCAATCAGAGCTTGTAGACACAGTGGCCAATCTCTCTATTTTAAGGATCTCTAATCTGGATGTTTATCAGCAGATTGAACACAAGATCGAATGCAATCGAATGACTGAGTTGAATAAGTTTACTGGAGTACACAAAGCCCGTTCTCACCCGTTCCCGAAATGCGACAAGTATTGCGAAAAACCGGGTGAGTTGCTTTCCTCTTGGGTCATTCGGTCGATGATTTCGCGCGAAATATGGTCAACGAGGAGGACGACGAGGACGGCAGTTGACGAGATCGCCTCGACTTGAAAACTCCGGTTCTTAGCTCGCGAAGGGAATATTTATTTTCAGATAATAGTATACAAGGAATCGCTACAATGACGTTTCCCGAGTCAATGAGGATCACGTGCCGTTTGTGCATGGAGGAGAGGAGCGAAATGCTGTTGATTTTCGGGATCGAGGGCTTGCAAAGACAGGTGCCGCAAAAGTTGCGCGCTTGTTTGCCAGTATTAGTCTACAAGACAGACCCCTTGCCCAAGCAAATTTGCCATTTTTGCGCCGCCAGACTGGACGATGCTTATGAGTTTCGCGAGCATTGCTTGAATGTTTACAAGAGCATGCACGCCAAGTTGCTGTCCGTGAAAAACAAGTCGGAAACTGTCCGGGTGTTCATGGATGCTATGGCAAATTCACCGGATCCATGTCAGGTATGACAGATGGGAAAAATATCAGTAACTACTAATATTTATCGGTACACAAAAATATCAATATGGGCAATTCCACAGAAATCGGGAATCGCACAAAAAATTTTTTTTTAATATTACACTTAGAATATTAAAAGAAAAATGGTGTTATATCTCACATCTTTCAAGGGACAGTCAAAAACTTTCATTTTTTTTATTCTTCGAGGCAATACATACTCATTTTATGTTTTCAAACTTTTTTCATAATTTTTTTGCATTTTTTGACCTAAGAAAGTCAAAAAACTATTTTGTATTGAAGCGTTAAAAAAAACCTTTCAGCGTTGTATTTGCAAAATAAATATGTTTCAACTTTTGAATAATAATGTTTTTTTTTATGAGAAGTTTAAAAACCATTTTGACGCCATTTTCAGGCATCAAAAATCACACTTATAACATACTAACACACTGATTAAATGTCATGTAACATAACAACTTACTGATTAAAATAATTTTTTTTTAATCACTTTATTTTCTCCTTAAAAAATGTTAGATGATTCCTATCATTGATTTGAGCATAGTTTAATTGTTATTGCAAATTGAAAAATTCTAGACAAAGCTATAATTAATACAAAATTTTAAACATTGAATTACGAAATTCAAGACTTCAGTGGAAATTGTTCGTTTTCTTCTAATTCAACTTTTTTTCACTTAACTATGCTCTTTTGAAAATTCTCAATGAGCACTTCTATATTAATAAAAATTCAATCATACATTAATTTTTGTATACATAAAAATTACAACAATAATTCTTTAGTTATGTGAAATATAATGATTTTATATCAAACAATGCATGTATATAAAAATTAAAATAAAAAAATTATAAGCTTCAGTTGAAAATGTTACTTTTCTTCTTATTAAATTTTTTTTACTCAACTGTGCCCTTATTCTTAATGTGTACTTTTGAATCAAAAAATATTCACCCTACAAACCATGACAACACAGTGGACGACTCAAATGACGAACACCGCGAACACGTCATCGGTCACTTTACGGACCGTCGGACGACACGTCAAATACGTTTAATAAACATGTATAAGTTTAATCTTCTTCAATTTCATGCATAGGTAGGCATCAATGTTGCTTTAAAAATATAGCCGAAACCGATTTTTTATAAATAGCCTGTTATTAAAGTGACGACACAAATGACGGCGCAAATGACGGGACGCATGGACTTAGAAAATTTTTACGGGCGTTTCGTCAAAGAGTCACCTGACGAGTCGTCAGTGACGACGTATTTGGTGTGTCGTCTGACGGTCCGTAAAGTGACCGATGACGGGTTCCGTCATTTGAGTCGTCAATTATATCGTCATGGTTCGTAGGGACTATCAGCGCTGTATAGGAATGAAATTTCCAACTCAGTATCAAATAATACAGTCTAGAAAATAAAAATATAAACAAATTTGTGAAAATTAACAATTTTTAAAGTGACGACTCGTCTGACAATATAAAATGACGATATCGTCATGGTTTGTAGGGTCAATAACATTATTTTTTTTTACAAATAAAAATTACAAAAATATTCTTTAGTTTTATTGTATAAATTTTCTTTAAACAAGGCTTGGCTACACATAATAATTCATGTAGAAATAAACCAATCATGTCTGTAAAATACAAAAATAAAAAAAAGTAACATTCTCCAATGGAGCCAGAGATGGGCACCAATTACATTTTGATCATTTTCACATTGCGAAACAACTATCTAAATTTCGTTGCAGAATTATGAAAATTTGTCGATAGATGTATTTTTTCCTCTAGTTCTCATAATTACAGTCGAAAGGTATCAATTACAGGGTTCTTTACACCTCAATTACAGAAAAACCACTTAAATTTACAAAAATCTGTAACTTTAAGTGGTTTTCCTGTAATTGAGGTGTAAAGAACCCTGTAATTGATACCTTTTGATTGTAATTATGAAAACTAGAGGAAACAATACATCTATTGACAAATTTTCATAATTCTGCGACGAAATTTAGGTAGTTGTTTCGCAATGTGAAAATGATCAAAATGTAATTGGTGCCCATCTCTGACTGGAGCCAAGAATTTTTCGATGTCAATTTTTTTATTATATTAACATGAATTTTTATTTAGTTCCATACTTTATCAATGCATTTTTAAATACTCTGTTGTAAAACAATGGGAAAACTTATTGATATTTACTGATATTTATCAGTTAAATAACTGAAGTTACTGATAGCTTTCAGTAAGAATTTGTAATGATACATCCCAACCCTATCAGGTATTTTGAAATTATGGGAAATAGGCAGGTGCGTAGACAGAGGGTGGTTGTAAGGGTTCAAACCCCCTTCTGAAATAAGGGTATAATTATTTATTATTCATGTGAAAATGTAAAAAAATATGGAAAATGAACTTCGAAATCAATGAAAATACAAGCAATAACAAAATAATGTGTTGAATATATAATAATGATAATTAAAAAATGAAGCAATCAATAAAAAAAATTAAAATGTAAGTTATTAAATTTTAACAATATTCATGATTCTTAATTTACCTTACTCAACATTAATAGAAATCCTGACTTCAGAAGAATTGTAATTATAAATGTTTAGTTAGGATAACGTAGGAAGATAATTTTGACAAAATGTTTTCACTCAGTGATTAAAAAAAAAAAAATGTTATGAAAATGTTGAAAATCTGAGAAATTTTGACAGAAATTCATAAAATTATCAAAATGTATTCCAAATCAAACAAACTCTGAAGCAATACTGAGAGTTCCTACTAATATTCTAAAAAGAACTGTTTTTTGAAATAAATCCAAACAAATAAGCATAACTTATAAAACTTGAAATTCTAAACCGTCGAATTAAAAAAAGCGTATCTAAAAATTAAGAGAATAAATAGAAATCTGTTGGAATACTATAAAATGCTGTAAAATCTCAAAAACACTTCAAAAAGTAAAAAAATATAAATAATCTATAAAATACTCAAAATCTACATAGATTTAATTTTCCCAGACATCTTTAAAAATACTAAAAATTTATTGTAATTATGATTCTAGAGTATCCAATTCCAAAAATTGATATAGCAACCTAAATATATTAGAATTTCATAAAAATATGAAAAACTCAAAATTGTAAATTTAAATATTTTACTATCAAATTTTAGAAATCCGAAAGTGAATCATTGAATTTAAAAACATCCTTAGGAATACAAAAAGTACTAAGAAAAAATATAAATAACATAAACTAAAAAAAATTTCAGGATTCCCTGAAATATTTCAAAAATTTATATCTTTGGAGATTTTATGACTTTTAATTTTTGACGATCTGTTTTCACTTATAACATAAATTTTGGACAAATAAACGTAGAAACGTAAAAATCGTTCGGCGAAGAAATTTTTCATTAAACCAACAGCGATATCTCCGAACCAAATTTGGTTCGGTGATATCGCTGTTGGTTTAATGATAAATTTTGGAGTTCAGAGTTGAATATTTTTCATATTCATATTGTATTCAATAATAATTGAACTTGATTATTGTGATTTTAAGGTCGCTTAAGTTAAATTTTTTTTTCCTAATACTTTTAGTAATCATAATATATCCTCATTATATTTACAATTTGAAGTTGTCTGATGTTATAAATTTATATACAGCTTTCTGAAATTCAATGCTCTTGAAATCAAAGTGTTCTGAAAATTTTTAATATAATTCTAGATTCTTCATAAAAAAACATTGAGACAGATTTTTTCAGAAAACCCCTCTCAAACATTTTTTCTGCCTACGCCCCTTAAAAAAGGGATGCTAAACATATCAGTAAGGAGAAATGTCACTAAGTATCAGTAAGGTTTTGGTGTTACTAATAGTTAGTAATATTTCTAGAGACAATCAATTTGAGGATTTCGCTATGTGGTACGTGTACGAAAAAAAAAGTTTAAAATCACTATATTATTTAAAGCAATATTTTCAATATTTCTAGTCAATTCGTAAATGTTACTTTAAAAAAAAATGCTGAACCTTACATTATCATATTTGAATTTCTTACAATTCATCTTAAAACATATTTCGAGGATACTTCACATAAAAAAATTGAGATATTTCACATAAATAAAAAAGTATGAAACCCCACAATCATTCAAATTCAAAATTCATACTATTTTCAGCTTTTATCTTAGTAGAATAATTTCCATAGGTCAAGCTTTGCAGCATGAAATCCAGAGCGCCGCCGCCACTTGTCCCATTGCCAGCAAATTCAATGCAACCTTTCGGAAACAATTCTCAAGCATCTTCCGAAAACGAAGCGCTCAAAACGAATCATGTTGCAACCATCGAACAATCACTGCCAGAAATATCGTGCGAAGTTGAAATCAAAGAAGAAGCAGAAGAAATTTATGATTCTCTCTTGGACTTCAACTCCAGCTTTCACGAAGTCAGCGAAAAAGCAAATGAAACTAGGAGCTTTTGCAACAACGAGACTGAGCACAATATATGTGAGAACAATAAATCAACGAGCATTCTCGAGCAGGTTCTTAAGGGTAATCTGACCTTGAACGAGCACCATAAAGAATTCAAGGGCAAAAGTGGCCTTAGTACTCAATGGTGGTGCGCACCTTGCAATAATTACTACAGGTGATTACTTGTTTTTGATACACTTTGTATTATTTTTTTAATTAAATACCAATGAAAAAAAACTTAGAAGAATGCACAGACAGTCTGTGCCGTTACGTAGAACTACGTCAAGCAGTGACAAGCTGTATCTCAAAAACTACCTCCAACAATCGAATTTAATTAACTTGAATTCACCATTTGAATATTATAAACTAATTTTTAATTTTTTTTTTTCAGTCCAAGAATAAATGTATAACTAACAAGAGCTTATTTGCCTCGCTCGATAATGCTTTTGTGAATATTTTATACATTTGAGATTGAAATTTTAGAACTCTTGAACCATTTTTGTTGTTTTTTAAAACTGTTATTTACGCCCTGAGGATGACCAGAACTTGGTCGAAAGCTAGGCATAGCAATATTAGCAAAAGAAAGATTTTTTGAATAAAAAAAGAACATCACAAAATTTGGCGTTTTTATTTGGCTCCGAGCGACTGAGATCTCGAAAAATTCTACTTTCATGGAGCGTTACGTCATCAGAAAAAGGATTATAAACTACTTTTTGAAAAAAGTTTTCATGTGTTTTCGGGGGGTGTTTTTCTAAAAAAAAAAAAATATACGCATATATGAGCGGTTAAGAGCAAAAGACAAACTAGTAAGAGATAGAAAAGACGGAGTTGATTTTTAATCATTGAATATGAGGTTACGAGAGCACTATTTTCTAATTTTTGTTGAGTCAAAAGTTGTATATTTTTGCATGATTATATTAAATGTAATGGAATTCAATTTTTGTGATTTTCAATTAACAGAGGTGAGAACTTTTTTTTCTCATGCTTTTAGTGTTTTTTTCACAACCTGGCAGATTTTATGTTTTTATTCTGGATTTTTATACATTAACTTTTTGAAAGTTTTTGAGAAAATCATACACTGAGAGAAGAAAATATTTAATATTAAAATATGTATATTTGGCTATGGCGAAATAGATATTTATTTGCCCCAAACGTATTACACCTTTGATCAAATATAATTTGGTAACTGTCAAACAATTATATTTATTTAAAAGTGTCATACGTTTGGGGCAAATATATATCTATTTCGCCATAATCAAATATACAAATCTTAATAGTTAACATTTCTTTTCTCAGTGTAGTACACGGATTTGAAGTATTTAATATGCTATAGTGTTGAAATTGTCTTGTTGGCTATGTTGTTTATTATTTTATTATTTATCATTGTTAGCAATATTTAACATTTTTATGGCCTTAAAAATGTTTATTGTATTGTTTAGTCAAACATTTATGAATATAATTTCATTTCAGGATAATTCTTCTCAAGTTACGATAATTATTATTCTGAGTTAGAAAAACTAAAAATTTTGGACTTGTTTTGAATTTTACTAATTTTTTTCATTAGTATTGTTATTTTAATGAATTATTTTTTTATCATTATCACTTTCGTCTATTTTTCGTGAAACAATATTGTTAGGAAAATTTTCTTCATATAGTTTTTGAGTATGAAAGGATTTTACAGTATTTCTCACAGTTTTGTCTATTTACGAAAATCAAAAGGATTTCTTAGTGTATTTTTAGATTTCTAGTATTTTTTTGGATATTTATAAATCAACTCTAAAAATTGTATGCTCAAAAATGCAAATATCAATAGATTTTTGATAATTTTATAGATTTTGAGGATACTTACGTATACGTTAATTTTTAGTATTTTTTGTGTATCCCTTGAATTTTTTTGTTTTCAGTATTTATACGATTTTTTATCGCTTTCCAGTATTTTTATACATTGCTATTTGTGCAGATTTTTCAGAAACGCAATTTTTTCATAGAATTCAATAACTTAGTATTTTTCAGAAATTGTATGATAAAAGATTCTCTGGTATTTTTATAAATTTCTGTCACAATTTTTTACAACTTGATTTTCAATTTTCAAAATTCTTAGATTCTTATAGAATTTTCGCAGATTTAAATCTTTTTTTTTTTAATTGACAATGTAATTTTTTATATCGAATTCGAATTTGGTTTATTATATTCTTATCATAACAATAATTCATATTATTATCATAATATTAGTCATATAGTTCTCAACATAATCAGACAAATGATATCGTTTTGTGATTCGGTTGATGACGAAAATTTTTTGTGCCTCCCTAATAGAAATCCTAGCTACGCCATTGCTATGGCTAGAAATTAGAAGTTTCACTTTGTGAGACTTCTTATGTATGTTGATGGCAGGTCCTACTATCGTTAGACATTAGAAGTTTCACTTTGTGAGACTTATTATGTATGTTGATGAGGGGTTTTATTGGGCCAGTATTATTCCAATATTGGCTTACCATTGGCCACCTAACCCAACCTAACCTTACCTAACCTTCCTAGCATTGTCGTTGCATGTTTTACATGCAAAAAAAATGATGATTTTACGTTGAAGTTTATGATGATTTTTTGTTTGTTTATAGGAATAGAGAAAGTTTGGTGAAACATATGCAAGTTTTTTGTCCTCGGAGGTACACGTGCAGAAAATGCTGTCGAGTTTTTCATACAGTCAAAGATTTGGCAGTACACGAAGGCACAGAACACCTGAAAATTACCATAGACGACGATGAATGTTTTTACAAGTGCCATCAATGTGATCGAGAGTTTGTCAGCTGGGAAATGTTGAGGCATCATAGGCTTCGAGAACACGTCGCCGAATCGATTGAGATTGGTGTCAATACTTGGTGTCCAATATGCAACAGGTTGGCAATGAATAATTATGAATTTACAGGATTGCTTTGGTTATTTCTTAGTTGTAGACGCAAAAATTTAGAAAAATTCAGGAGATAAAAATTAATATGAGATATGTAAAAATTCTGAGATTTAACAAATAACTTTATATTACTTAAACATTGATAAATATATAATGTAAAAAATTGAATAATCTAGGAAAAACCATTTTGACAGTTCTTGTGATTTTCTTTCTAAATTTTGGATTTCAAATTTTTTAAAGCAGAGAAAAACGTGAAAAAAAAGGAGAAAATTCTAAAAAATTGTATATCTTCTGCATTTAATAAAACAAGTTCCCAGTGGCGTAGAAGGAGGGGGGGTTGGGGTCAACCCTCCCCCCGAAATATTCTTCATAAAGAAAATTCTATATATAATCCTACATATATAAATAGATATATAAATTATGACTTTAACGCCCCCCGAAAAAATTTTCAACTACACCACTGCAAGTTTCATAAATTGTATCAAATTTCAAGACCCCTTAAAATTCTTAAATAATTTCCCTTATTTTCAAATGCAGATTTTTCACGGATATGGATTCCTATGAAAAACACCAGGAACTTCATCAACCAGAGGAACCATATAACAATGTTCCACCTATGGTTGTAGTGCCAATTTTACCTCAATTAGAAATCAATCAGAGGAAGGAATATAACGATGTTGTTAAATCGCTCGCCTGTCCAACTTGTGGAAAAGTAAGTTTTAATGACAGAAATTGAAAGTAATTACGAAAGTTCTGATAGAATATGGAACAAATAAATGAATGAAAATTGGTTGAAAACAGTAAAAATACATAGAAGAAAATTCCAAGTTTAGAAAATTAAAATAATGCTGTGTAAAGTAGTTCTGGTAATGACAATGATTTTGAAAACCAGGTATGTACGCAACAAAGTGCACTTTCAAACCATATGCGAACACACGAGCCAAAACGCTACAAATGCGACGTTTGCGGGAGATCCTTCGGCTTGTACGTGAGGCTCACAACTCATAAAATCACAGAACACAATCAAGTGCCTAAGAATTCCATAGAGTCGTGCGTTGAGCAAGAAGACGCTTTGAACGAGGAAAGGGAAGCTCGAGAAGCCCGTGAAGCTCGAACACGAGTTCGTAGCAGAACCGCTGCTCAGGTGATTTGAAAAGTACCTTTCTGTTGGAATGCTGATTTGTCGGACATAAAGAATTCTAGGGAATTTATGGGAAAATCTAGGGAATTTCTAGGGTTTAATCATGAATTCCCCAGAATTTCCTAGAATTTCCTACGTCCAACAAAATAGCATTCCAACAGAAGAGTATGTACCATTTGAAACAATTTTTCAAGTCAGGGGCGCAGACAAAAAAAATGTTCGAAAGGGGTTTTTTGAAAAAATCTGTCTTGATATTATTTTCTTAAAAATTATGTACCTGAAGTTCCAAACGTTTAAAATTAAAAGAAAAAAATATATATGAGTTTTCAGGAAAAAAAGTTTCCTGTTTCTTTCTAGGACTTTTCAATCAGAACAGCAAACTTTATAGTCCCCAAAAAAATATTACATGTGATCTTTTCCATGAGGAAAAATCAGGAATGTATATATTTTTTTCTTTTCGTTTAATTTTAAACGTTTGGAAATTCAGTTACATTAAGAATCTATAAAAATATTGAAAATTTTTAGAAAAATTTGGTTCTTAGAGCATCGAGTTGTTAAATATCAGAAAACTGTTAAAGACTTACATGTAATGAGGAAATATGAAAAATACTAAAAATCCCAGAAATAGACGAAATTCTAACATCAGTAACTTAAAAATTACAAAAATTGAGTTTTATTATGTTGAATACATATAAGAAAAATATTTTACTCTGGACTTATAAATTCATATAACTTTGAAACTCCGAAATTCGTAAAATTAAAAAATCTTATTACCGAAACTGGATCATCGAAAATACAAGATAATAAAATCCCGAAAGAAATATACTTTTTAAGTATTTCAGGAATTTCTGAAATTTCTGTATTTTACGTCCTTTATACAATTTTGTAGTATTTTTCTGCATTTTCATAAATTTTCTGTATTTCCACGATTCTTTCAACAGATTTATAGAATTCGATGCTACACTAATGATTTTGATTTTCATAAAAAAAAAAAAAACGAAATTTTTATAAAAATCAAAAATTTTTTATAAAAATCCCGTTTTTTATAAAATCGCTTATAAAATTTTTATAAAAAAAAAAATTTTTATAAAGTGCTTTTACAAAAACCCAATAAAAAATTTTTTCTATAAAAAAGAGACAATTTGATAATAAATTGTACTTTTTTTATAAAAAAATATTCGAGCCCCATATTTTTTTTATAAAATTTGATATGCTTATAAAACATTTTTCAATCTTGTAATAAATTTTCAATTTTTAAAAGCTTTTTTTTATGAGAAATGTCTTTTTATAAGAAATAATTTCTTACAACATTAAAAAAAATATTTGTATAAAAATTTCTGCAAAAAGTAGAATTAAAAAAAAAAAGTTTTTTTTTAAGTTTTCATAATTTTAATAAAGTCACTTTATAAAAAAAAGTTTTTCTTATAAAAATTTGATAAGGTCGTCTTTATAAAAATTTTTAATACAAACTTTTATAAGGTTTTAGAAGAATCAACATCACTAGAGATAAAATATAATATTAAAATTTATGTTGATTTTGAGTTTATAGTATTTTTATAGATTTCCAGTATTTTTTAAGATGCCTGAGAACAGTAGATCTACGCAGATTTTGAATATCTGATAGATTTTTAAAATTTTCGTACTTTTAAAAAAAGGTTATAAGATTTTGTAGTGTTTTGTAGTATTCTTATAGATTCCCGGTATTTCTATAGATTTTTATTCACAGTTTTTTCGAATTTGAAGGTCTAAAATTCTAAGTTTTATAAATCGTACGTATTTGTTCAGATTTTTCATAAAACAGTTCTTTATAGAATTCTTATACTTTTAGTATTTCTTCAGAGTTTTTTATAATTCGAAATACTTTTCTGCATTTTTCTGAATTTCTCTTTAAATTTCTAGGATTTAATGCTCCAGTGTTAAAAGTTTCATAGATGTCCAACATTTTCGTAAATTCTAATTTTTTTTTTTTTTTTATGAATTACTGGGTTAAAACAATGTATCGAATTTATTTTTTCTACGTTATCCTAGCTAAGCATTAATAAATATGATTCTTCTGAAGACATAATTGTTGTTATTTTTTAATTAGTAAAATTAATAATCCTGAATTCTATCTAAATTTCCGACGTCCTCTAAATTTCAGTAAGTGCACTTTTGAAATTTCAGCCTATTTTCATTATTCTTTATTATCATGTTTATCGATTACTTCATTTTTAAAAATTATTATTTTCATTGATTTTTATTATTCCTATTTTTTACATGAAATAATAAATAACTTTATCCTAATTTCCGGATGGGTTTGAACGCCCAAAACCATTTCAACCTCCTCGCCTGTTTCAAGTACTAGAAATTGCAAAAAAAAAAAAAAAAAACAATCTTCATTTAAATTTAATAGTGGAATTAGCCATTTCTGTTCGAATTGCAATTTTTGTTGCATCAGTGACTTAAATTGCATTAATGACTTCCAGTGGATTATCTATTTCGGTTGCATTGGAATTATCAAATTTTGCTATGAATCAACCCAACCATTCTTTTTCAGATGGAAAACGAAAATGAGTTCAATGGAGAACAGTCACCTCCAGCGAAACGAAGTTCGTTGCCGGCCAAGGTTTTGTCCGCTCATTCTGATGGTCAAGTCAAAAGCTTCGCCTGCAAAACTTGCAAGAAAAGTTTCAGCCAAAGATGGCTGTTGACGAGGCATGAAGTACGAAGATAAAATTACAAACTTGAATAGTCAATGAAACTCTAAATCCCAGAGCATGAATTCCAAAACTCTAGGATTTAAGGTTTCACAGATTTTTAGTAACTTCATGAATTTTTGAAGAAAAAAAAAAAAATATATATATATATATATATATATATATATATATATATATATATATATATATATAGTATTTTTCTCATAGTAAAAAATTTGCAGAATTTTTTAGTATTTTTATATGAATTTCTGGGATTTTTCTAGATTGTTATATTCAAAGTTCTTGAATTGATTGTTTGAGAGTTAATTTTTTTCTAGATTTTTTTAAAAAATAGTTATTATCTTCGAAGGTTTCTAGTATGTTCTAGATTTCTAGTACTAAAAGTATTTTTCGGATTTTTTTAGTACCTATACAATTTTGAGGATTTTCTGGTATTTTTGTGTATTTCATTATAGATTTTCAGAATTTGATAGTCTAGGATTTAACATTATAAAAATTGTCAGTGATATAAAAATTTATTGAGAAATTATATTAGTATATAATTATATTTAGTTTCTTAAGTTTTTCTCGTATTTTTATGCATAACTATCTAAATTTTCATGATTTGATACTCAAAAATTCAATGTTTAAAAACTTTGTTATTCTAATGGATAATTAAGAAAAGTCTTCTTGCATTTATACCTAAAATTTATTTAATTTTAAATACTTTGTATATTTCTTGTATTTTTCAGTATCTACAAATCTTAAATAATTTTTGATATTTATATCGATTTTTATGAAGATTTTTAAAATTCGATGCTCTAGGATTCCAGTTTGATAGATTTTAAGTAAATTTATCGATTTTCGAAATGAATTATATCTTATAAGAATAAAAAGTATCTTCTAGATTTTTGATATTTTTAGTGTTTCCATACACTTGTAGTATTTCTATGGATTTCTGTCAAAATATCTTAGATTATAAAGACTTTATAAATATATTAAATATAAATTATATCATATTTATTTATTTTTAGCAATTTATGTAATAATTTTTTGTAACATTTTTGAATAAGATGAATAGTATACAATTATTTTTATCTTATAGTAAAATAATAGTGTTAAGGTATTGTATAAATTACTATAAAGAGTGTAACGAATTCTCCGCGCTAAAAATAAATGTGATATTTCTTTTTGAATGTCAAGTCGAAAAGTCCTTAGCCACTTTTTTAAATTCTCAAAAATTATCACGTTTTTTTATTTTTCTTGATAGTCAATTTTCACGTTTTGAGGGTCTTAATTTTTTAATCCAGAAAAATATCAGAAAATATATAAACGCTGAATAAATACTTGAAGTGATAGAAATCAATGAAAGTACTATTTTCTAATCCAAACGAATACTTAAAATATATGAAAATTTGAATTCTAGAGCATTCAATTTTGAAAAAAGTATCTAAAAATCTATAAAAATACAGTAAATCTATGAAATACAAGAAATGCAACTAATAATAAAACACTATGTACATGAAATGTTCTCAAAATTTATAGAACTTAAAATATAAAAAAAAAAATTTTTGTAAGATTCGCGAGACGTAATTTTACTTTGAATTCCAGGGATCACATCGACGATCGATGGCGAGCACGTATACTTGCAGTATTTGCAATCAAGTATTCTTGGAACAGGCGATGTACAAAGCGCACCAGGCTGCACATTCAGTTGAGAGAACTTACCACTGCCCCAAGTGCAACAAACTTTTCTTCAAAGAAGTTTCACTCATGTCCCACAAGTGCTCAGGGAAAACGTTGCCTGAAAAGACAGCCGATGGAAATGTACCAAAGACTTTGCCGAATGCTCCACAGCAACAAATTACGAAAGAAAAGTACAAGTGCTCCAAGTGCAATATTATCTTTGACAGTCATCAATCGAGGAACTCTCATATGAGAGTACACAGCGAGGCATTTGTTTTGGTGAGAATTTTCAATTGTTATTTTTAAGATTTTTTGTTTAAATGTAATAATTTCTATGTGGATGATTTTCTAAATTTATTTTAGGAAAATGCACATTTTCTTTTGTTCTGTTTTTAATTGTTGATTATGTTGAAATTGGTGAGTGCAGAAAAAACAAATTGAAATGCAGAAAAAGTCGGAGTCTTTGAAACTGAAAACAGCGGCTGGCACGTCAACGATATCTCGTGAAGAAGATAAAAATGAGATGAGCATGCAGGATAATGTTCCGCCTCCTGTGAAACGAACACTCATCAGAACGAGTGGAGGGTGAGTAGATAAATATTAATATTTTATAATATTTTATTTGCATAGTGCAATTTTTTTAGTATTTTAGTCACTCCATTACATATCAATTACTATGATCGTTTGTTGCTTTTATTTATTTATTACTGTATTACTCATGATGTATTACAGGCTATATTATTGAACTATAACATGCATAATATACTATTTAGTATTATGAATCTTATATGATATTTCAAAAACATAAAATAAAAAATTGTTTATTATAGGTACTATAAAGGATGTACTAAAATCCCCGTACCAAAAAAAATACATTATATTTTTTACCACTTTTTCAAATTCTTAAACGATCGATTTATTCAACTTTCTTATTCGCAAATCACAAGGTTTTCACAAAAACATCATAAATAATCGAAAGTTTTTTATAAGAAATTATAAGTTAGAAGAACAAAGTTAAAAAAAAAGTGTTTGATTGACGTTGTCCCTGAATTTCTATTCATCTTTCAAAATTCAATGTTCTAGGAAGTAAAGTTATAAAATTTTTAGATAATTTTTTAGGAAATGATATTTACACAGAGTTCAAGTATTTCATTGATTTCTAGAGTTTTCTTATCAATTTTATGAATAACAAAATACGGATAGGGTACCGTAATATCCAAAACATAATGTCCAAACTACAATGTCCAATAGTACGTTATGTCCATGTCATGTCCAATAAATTATATGTCTAGAAAATATTTTGCAACCAAATTCTACCAATTTTAGGAAATATTGTTTACATAATAACATGTTTGAGATATGTTTGTGAATAGCATATTTACAATAGTATAAGCAAGAAACTAAAAAAAAACATGTAAAATGCAAAATTCTACAAAAATTTTTCAATTTATGTAAAAAAATGTAAACAAGAAAAAAAACTTACGAACTGTAGTTTTTGGAAATTGTAATTTTTAACAATTCACGGAATGTGTGGAAATTTTATGAAACTACAAATTTTAATTGAATTTTTTCAATTATATAACATCTTTGTGCGAGGATCAATTTTTGATTTCAAAAAACTTGATAATGATATGAAAATACCTTAAAATGCGACGCTAAAATCAATCAAGTAATGAATTTTATTTACATCGAATCATCAAAATATTTGACAAATACCTAACATTTCTTAAAATTATATAATGGTCTAGATTATTTTTAAAATTGCGAAAATTTTGGACTGTTTCTGTATTATGAAACATTTTTGACATTTAAAAATGTAGTATATTGCACGGTTTCTGTAATTTTTTTGAATTAAAAAATTTTTTACGATGTACACAGTTTATAGACATTATCTGAAATTTAACAAATTATTTGAATTTTATAGAATTTACAAAAATCTGGAGAATTATCCAAATGCTTTTTCATTTTCTTCATATTTTAACAATAATAATCATAAAAAAGTTATTGAATTTCTGTAATTTATAATAATTTTTCGTAATTTTTCAATACCATCTAGTTTTTGAAATTTATTCATAAAATTAAAAAAAACCATACACGTTTCCAAAAAATACGATAATGTTCACAATATACAAAATTTATATTATCTACTTCAAAATTGTCGACTATCTAGAAAATTATCATTTTTTCAATTTTTTCAAAATTTTTTAATTTTAAACATATTAAACACTATCAAAAGATTTAAGTTTGGGTAAAATAATAAGAAAATCTGGACATAAAAACCTTTGGTCATTACGGTTTGGACATTGTGGTGTCCTACCCATAAAATTCCGTAGTATCTTTTAGTATTTTTTATAAATTTTTAATATGTATTTTTATGTATTGCTCCAAAGTTTTAGTATTACGAATTTCAACGATTTTGAGTATTTCAATTGAATTTTCAGAAAAACAGTATCTTTCATACAAATTCCCAGTAATATTTTTTTTTCGAACTTTCTTACTATTTTTACAATTTAAAGAATTTTATGGTATTTTTACGGATTTCTGTATAGATTTTTGGAATAATAATTATACTTTAGGATTCCAAATTCTTTACATTTTTGAGAACATTTCATGCACATAGTGTTTTATTATCAGTTTTATTTCTTTTAGTTCTCGCATTTCTTTTGTGTTTATGAAATTTTGAAGGATTTTTAGTATTTTATAAATTTATTGTGTATTCGCTTTTTTTTCAGTATGTATAATATTATGTAGCATTTTTGTGTATTTATACAGGGTGTCCAAAGTCCGCGATAAAAAAAAAAATCCTGAATTCTTTTTTCAATTTCGAGTCGAAAAATCCTTTACCACTTTTTGCAAAACTCAAAAACAAAGAAGTTATTCAAGTTTAAAATTTAAACAATAAACGCGCTCTTATGAGGAGTGGGGATAAAAACGACGGACCAAACTTTATCCAAATTTTTTTCATATTTTTCTGAGTCGAAAAGT
>JAPYZL010160905.1:0-11437 GCA_030522825.1 Platygaster orseoliae
ATGAGTGAGATTATCGTCCGACGAGAGCTTTTCTTTTTTTCATCAAAATTCTGAAAATGCCGCGACTTGAAACTTTTTTTCAACTTCAATTTTTTTTTTAACTTTCAAGTCGCGGCATTTTCATAATTTTGATGAAAAAAAGAAAAACTCTCGTCGGACGATAATCTCACTCATATAGATTAAAACAAAAAAAAATTTTCCGATTTCAATGTTTCAGACTAGAGAAATCGTGTGAACCGTCAACACATGTTTTTTTCGGAGGGCATCACTTTGCGGGGCTGCAGTGTAGTAACGAATCAATATTTTTTCTAACCTAATAATGAATTTTGTAGTTAAAAGTATAATAAAACATTGAAAAAAACCGCATAAAAAAAATTGAATACTTTCTTTACAGTAAAATTTCAAAAAACACTTAAAAAAAAGAGCTATTACTACAGAACACCCCCTTAAAATTTAGTTGTTTCGTTGTAGGAAATTTTTGAAATATTGGCCAGAAAGTTTATTCTCGTAAATTGCTTAATGTTGAATAAATTTAGTTATTCGTCTGGGAATTTTTTCAATGTTTTAATTTTTCATTCATTTTGTAGGTAGAGTTTCATTCTCACAGAAAAAATTCAAAACTTAATTTTTTATAATACATTTTATTAGTCTAGATTTCTGCATGAAAATCGAAAAATGCTAAATCTTTTAGATTCGATAATGCGTAAGTTTTCTTTCGTTATTTATTGTTATCAGTAAATTAAATAAACAACAATTAGTATAAATCTCTATTTGCCAAAATTCTTTGAATGTGAACAATGATTTATCGAAGTAGAAGTGCGCAATTTCCGCAATTATTTTTTTGAAATAGTATAATTTAATCAAAAGCTGTTCTATCATACTGATGATTTTTATTAAAATTTGTCTGTAAGGATTAAACTGTCGAAAAATAAAAATTCTAAAGCTAAAAAATCTTCAAAATTTCTTTTACTGTCCTGCAAAAATCAGTTAACGAATGCAATAGAAATAATACAATTAAAATAAAGATAATGGATTATAAAAAATTATGAAATAAAAATCATATAAATATTATGAGGTGTTAATAATAGTTATGATAATAATAGGAATAATAATATTATCATCCTAGTAACATTATCATTGTAAGAAGTTATTTTTATGCTTTTTAAATTAATTTTGTCATTTACCATAAATTGTTCAAACATAAAAAGTTTTGAGAATAAGCGATAACTTTCAAAGAAAAAAGTCAGGAGCGCTAAAAGTTTTCAAAATTCTTTGATTATTGTGTAAAAATCATTCTATAAGGATAAAAAAAAATACAATAATGAAAAATAGAGATAATGAATAAAAAACTTATAATCTCAAAAGAATGGAAAAGATGAAAGTGTGAATAGTAGGTATTAATTATAATTGTAATAATTTTTTGTAGCTATGTTCATGCTTTAAATTTTTTAAACTCTATTATTTAACAAGACATTTTTCGATCATGATGATTTTTTGAAAAGTTCGTCAGAAAGGATAGACTTCCGTAGAAATAAGTTTTAAAGCCCAATAAATTCAAAATTCTTCAATTATCATCTAAAAATCATTCAATGAATGTCAAAAAAAATATAAAAATCAAAACAATGAATACAAAAATTATAAAATGAAAGTCATGCACGTTATAAAATAATAATAAAAATGATAAATATGGTAACGATACTAATAAAATAATTGAAAATACCAAGTAAAATCTATAAACTTGTGAATAATTATGTTATGTATACATAATTATGAAGTATTGAATTTTTTCATGATTATAGTGTGCAATTTTCCAAGTAAGGGGCTGTTCACATATTACGTCATCACTCTTAGGAGGGGAGGGGGTATTGAGTTTGATGACGGATGTTGTCGTGAAGGGGGGAGGGTTGGGGGGTCCAAAGATGATGACGTGATCATAAAAATATAATTTTTTTTTTCAAAAAATTAATAACACTTTTCTTCAATTTCACGCTGGTACTTTTGATTTGATGACGTCAACACTAGGGGGGGGGGGTCAACGGAACGATGATGGTTGATGACATGGGGGGGAGGGGGTCAAAAATAGGTAAAAAATTGATGACGTAATATGTGGACAACCCCTAAGTCGCACCGGGATAATTTTTCATTTCGTTATCATTTCGAGAAATAACATCGATAAATAATAATTTTTTAAATGCCGAGTAAATATATGTTTAATCCCGGGTGTATGTAATAAAAAAATTACGAAAAAACAAATCAAAAATCAAAATAATAAATATTAAAAGAATTATTACACAAAAAGTACAGACGAAAAAATAAAGGTAATTATAGCAAAAATAATAATAAATTAATTAAAAAAACATAGTCAAATCCATACATTTCCGAATAACTATGTTGGGCATATATAATTATCAAGTTTTTAACTATTTCGTGATCATATTGTAGAATTTTTCAAGCAAGTCGCATCGGGATAATTTTTCATTTCGCAATAATTTCGAGGAGTACCATCGATAAATAATAATTTTTTAAATGCCAGTGAAAGCCCGCGGCGAGTAAAGGTCCGGTTAATCCCGCGTGTATGGCCGATTTCACGTATTTGCGAGTGGTTGTCGCCGGTATGTACATAGTGTGTGCACGTGTGGGAACGAGTGGCATCCATCCCCTCGATGAATATTCACGACTCGCTTTGTACCGAGCGCGCATCATTTGAATTTATACCTACACTTGGCGCATCGCGGATCACTTCCGCGTCGGCGATATTTTTTTCCCTTCCTTTCCCTCAAAGCTCAGCGGTGAAAGCTTGAATAAAGAGTTAACAACGGCGGATGTTGAATTCTTTTGTTTGGAAAAAAGGGAGGCGAGGGAGGGAAGGGATTTTTTGACGTATTTTGGGAAAATTGCTGAGGGAAGTTGGGAAACCCCTGTAAGTTGGCAGGGCAATCAAAAAATGAAAACGTATAGAGTTTTACGATGTTTCATACACGTGAAATATGTCTTTATGAAATTTTTGTTTTTATATGATATGTAAAAAATAAATAATAAAGAAAATTAATAAAAAAATACATAAATAATAAATAAATAAGAATGTGTTTTAGTGTAATGATAACGATGAGTAAAATGGAATAATCCATAGAACTAATAATGCTGAATTTTGAAAAAATGTAAAAATTATCAAAAATTTTCTTACTGAAGACTAGAGGAAACAACTAATGGTATCAAGTGAATTGAAGAAAACAAATTTTTTTTTTCAGAAATAGTTTTGTTCCAGTGAATAATAAAGAAAAATTATATTCTACGGGAATGGACATAATATAAAAAACTTTAAATCCTGCAGTGCTAAATTTTAGAAATACCTGTATACATGGAAGTCAATAAAAATACAAGTAAAGCTTTCAAGTTATTGAAATCCTGAAAACGCTAAAAATAATAAAAATTCATAATATTACATTACTGTTTTCTGAAAAATCTGAAAAAATATTTGAAATTTATAAAACTTTGAATTATGAAGCATCGAATCCTAAAAAACGTACATACCAAGAATACTAGAAAAAGCCAAAAAAATGTATGGGAAATTACAGAAATACGAAAACGCAAGAAACTAATAAAATACTTGAAATCTATTGAAATTTTACTTCTAGAGCATCTAATTCTTGAGAATTATGTGGCGATGTAGAAAAATACCAAAATTTATGAAAATACTTGAAAATCTTTTAAAGTTTTAAAAATATTATTATAAAATTCGAAAAATAATATAAATCGATATTGATTATTGATGCTCAAAAATTGGGTGATCTTTTTTTTATATTTAATGAATTTTCGAAATACACAGCATAAAATTTTGTCAATATATGAAGAAGTTTATAAAAATGCTACGAAATTCTTCAAATTGTAAAAATATCAAGAAAATGAAAAAAAAATGATAAACTAAAATTACTGGAAATATGAGTAAGGGACAGTTTTCTGAAAAATTTATGTAAGTACTATAAATCGTTGAAATTTGGAATACAATAGCATCAAATTCTATAAGTTTATTTATTATCCAGACAAATACAACAAATTTACGAAAATACTACGAAATCCTTCAAAATTTTTGTGAACATTCAACAAAGATACAAAAAATACATAAAATCTTTGTTATGATTTTCTTAAATTTAATAAAAAATATAATTCAATGTCAAAAATATTTTATTTCTTTTTTTAATTATGAATATCAGAAACCCATGTAGAAATTCAGAATAATACGAAAAAATTCCTTTAATTTTATTGTAAAAACCAAAAATAATACGAAAAAAACTTTTTATAATTACGTTCAGAAAATACCGTTTTCTTAAAAAATAAATATAAATACTAGAAAACGTTAAAAATATCAATACTACAGCATATAATTATAGAAATCTATAGAATAATATATAGAAATACTGAAAATCTATAAAATTACTCGAAAATATTTAAAAATCTTACACAAAACACACAATCAGAGAATTCTATAAGTCCAATAAATAATCACGTGAAGATATAATTCTCTTGATAATCTATATAAATATGAAAATTTTCAATATTAATCCTAGAATATCGAATTCTATAGAAACATATAATAATACTAAAAGTATTATGAAAAAAAAAAAAAAACATAGCCCTAATGACTTGAAAATCATGACATTCGAATTTTATAATTGTTTATTATAAATAATTGTATTTAGAAAATGTCACTGATTGTCATTAAAGGTAAGGAGATTTACGCAATTCATAATAAATTCATGATACTAAATAAATAATATTCAATTAAATTTCATATATAAAACAAGAGTGAATTCATATATTCAACGTTCAAAGTTTGAAGTGTAATAACTTCTTGAAATTGTTTAATTTTCACTTCTCTTCAACTTAAGGATATTTTCATTGAGTTCTGAAAGGTAAGTCATCGGTTATCTGTAAAGGCAATGAGAGCACACAATTCATAATAAATTCATAACATCTAGTTCATAACAAAAAATGGATTTTCATATTTAAAAAAATGTTAATTTCATAAATTTAACATTTGAAGTTTGAAGTGTTATAATATCTTGAAAAATGTTTAACTTTCACTTGTCTTCAACTTAAGGATATTTTCATTGAGTTTAAGGATATTTTAATGTCATATTCATACACTTTGTGTATCCATAAATGTCCAGTACATGCATGTAATGTACAATAAATACGTATAGCTGAAAACGTGCATGAAGTGTACCTTAAGTGAACTTGTAAAAGAAACTTGTCAAGGCGAGGGACGACGGAGGAGGTTTAGTCTCCTCGCGCGAGTTTGAAAAGGGGCGAAACAAGCAACAAAAACAAGTTGTGTTCGGGGTTGTCGAAAGGTTACGAAGGGAAGTCGAGACTCTTTGATGTGCTCGAATTTCCCATTGCTCCGGGCTTTATTCCCATAAATATTACATTGTTTCATCAGCTTGTCGTGTCTGCAAAGCCAAGATCAGTGTTTCTTACCTTGCCTTAATTATGTTTCTTACGGAGACTCATATCGCAAAGTGCGTTGAGTCGGAACGTAAACAAGTTGAATAGTATTAATTATTATTATCAGCTAGTCACTGTTTTCAGGAACAATTTAGCTTTTTTATTGAGTGTTTTAATTTCATGCGTTTTTTTATGAAATACGTGTGAAAATGTTCATGATTTTTTTAAATTGTAAAACAATCCGATGGTTTGTTGGAACCACAATTTTTAATTTATTTTACCAATCAAGAAATTTTTTAGCAGAAAGTACTGCCGTTTTTCCTCATAATTTGTCAACCTTGAAAGAAATGATTTTACAGTAGTGAAAGGTTGCAAATAATGCTTACAACGTAATGTCTGAATGATGGTGGGTCGAGCATCACGAGATTATAATAGTTGTCGGTATGCAGTAATTTGCCGTTGTGCACGGGCATGATATTCGTGACACGCCGAGTGTGGTCTGCAACGTAAGCTCCGAATGATTACATTACGCGGCGATATTAATTAACCGTATCGAATCGATTAGCCGGCGCATCCAAGTTTCACTTTTCTCGTTGCACTTTTATTCATCCACGTGACCGTCAATTATTTCGTTGCCCTCATTCCATTCGCTATACTTGATCAGATACTCTAAATCCTCGCGAATGAAAAATTATTCGATAATGTGAGTGCATTCGTTTGACTGAAAATATCTTGTGCATGTTCATATTGCCATTAAAATTTGTATGTATTTCTTAGAGATGTGTTTTTATTTCTTAAGGACAATGTCAGCGAGAAGTTTATTAACAAAGCATTATGTAAATTTGGGGATCGCTAATACTGTCTCTGGAATATTAATTGCGTGTTATTCAAATTTTTATCTTCTTCTGTATTTGAAGCCAAACAGTTTTTATTACACTGGGATGTATTAAGAAAATACATAGTTTAAACAATCTATAAATAATAAATATAGTTGATTGAAAAATTTTGAATTACTCATACATTATTATAAGAATAATTATTTTCGAAAATGATTCTTATACTAAAAAATTGAAATAAAGATAAACAAAAAAATGATAAAATAATGAAAGTAAGTAGAACATTTATTGAATAATTATACTGGCCTACTAGCTATAGATATTCTTCTGAGTTACTTCAAATTATTTATATGGATAGCTAAAGACTTGTCATTGATCTGTTCTACTGGTGAATGCACTTTTGAAATACTCTACTGACTGACTGACTAATTATTGATCAATTGTATTGATTTGCTTATCAATCATATTCTAATGAATCAGTAAAAATTATTAATGTCTATCACTTAAAGACGAACTTTTGATATAATTTGATTCATTAATTATTAATTGTTGATTGATGATTTGATTACATTAACAATGAATTTGACTGATTATAATTATCGAATAATTCTATGACGATTCTTGATCTACTGAATTATAGTAGTTTTATCGTTCTTTTTCATCGAATTTTTATATTATACTTAGAGGAGTATTCTATTATAATTTGAAATTCTTTAAAAATTATCAAATTACTCTACAATTGTTCTATTTAATGAATTAACCACTAACTTAACCACTTATCAGAATATACTTATTATATTATTTTATGAAAATTATTAAATTACTTACGAGTACTTCCATTGAAATCCAAAAATTGAATAAATACATCACTGATAAACTCGTCATTTATCTTTTCCACTCACTTTCTTATATATAATGTTTTACATATTAAATCAATACATTTTTTGGACTACTATTGAGTTATTCCAATTTAATTATTAAATCCATCTATGATAATCCTTGCATTATTCTACTGTAATTTCAAAATGTATTAAATTACTCTTAAGCCATACTATTAAATTACTACAAATTATTGATGCACATCACTGACATACTTTTTGTCGATATATTCTACTGTTTTACTTTTCTTCAATTTTCAAACTCCACAATTTCCATTTTCCTTTCATCTTCCTCTTTCAATTTCCACAGTTCCCACGACTCCACACTTTTCTTAGTGTTCAATGTTCGTCTTAAAGTGCGATTATCGTCTCGCACTCGTTCGTTAAATGAAATTGGTAGCCGAGAGTTGTTGATTGATTGGCAGTATCTATGTGTAATATAGTGGGGGGCAAAGGAGGGCAGGTGGGGAGGGAAAGACCTCGCCCAGTCGCTCATGGAATATGCATGACATGTTAATGCGACGTGCACGCGTAATCTAATTATACGAATCCGCGCGAAACAGCGTCCTATGCTATTGCTGGCTCCCCCCACCCCTCTCCTGCCCCCCTGTAGACGTTCTCGCGTCACGTTTTCGGCGTCCTCGTCGACGTCGACGTCCCTCGGAAATCGTTCATCAACGACATCCTCCCAGCGTCGCGCGATTATAACATCATATGCCTCGGGCTCCCTGGCACCACATTTCATTCATTCATTCATTCCTATACGCGTAACATCTGCCGCCGTTGCCCCGTATATTCACCGCTAATTTTCCCGACCCACGACGAATTATTCTGGGCTAATTAGATGATTTCATCGGGAATGGTTGTGATTTCTTTTTGTGTGTATGCGAGGAGAGTGAAAATTGTTGGTGTGGTTTGATGAAAAGATGTGCACTGAAAAATTTATTTAGTTGGCTCAAATAAACGTTTGGTCGTTATTTGACCAACAAAATATTGGGTACAGTTGAATTAATTTTTAGTTCAGACAAATAAATTTTGTTTCAGAAAAAAAAATGTGTTTTACCGAACTTGAAATATTTTACAGTCAAAATAATTTTGTTTTCACATTTATTCAAGTAAACCAAATTGGTTTTTCAGTGTGAGGAATTAATATGTTTATTCTAGAATTTTTTTGAGTGAGTTGAGGTAAGATGTGAGTTGAGATAAGATAATTTTTTTTTTCTAAAGAATCTGAATATTTTTTTATTTTGTAATTTTTTGGGATTTTTTTGGGATTCAACGAATACTTTTTGAACCTTAGAGAATAAGTGACAGTTTTTTGAATTGTGAGTGTTGAAACGTTCTTTAGTTTCTCATAATTTTGAACTCGATGCAAACTACTTTAAATTTTCCAAATTTGATTATATTTGTGCAACTCATTTTGGTTTTTCGGTGTTTTTGAATATTTTTTAGGTTTTGCAAATTTTTATGAAAAATCAAAAAGACAACATCATATATTTTTTGAAAAAATATGATAATAAACACGATTGAAACACCTTTGAATTTTTTTCTAAAAATTTTTAGGAGTAAAACGATGTCACTGATTTCTAATGTTTTTTATTATTGATAGATTTCTTAAATTTAGAACACAATACAATATTTTTAAACTTTTCAAATTTTGTAAAAATATGTGTAACTCACGAAGATCTTTTCTGATATTATCTTTTTTGAGGTGAATTTTGAGAATACCGTTGATTTTTTCTTCTTTTTTTTCAAAGATCTGGAGTATTATTTATTTTTTAAATAAGGACTTGTATAAAAACGGTTTTAGAATTTACGTTAGAATTTTTTGGAATTCTAGGAATGCTTTATGAACCATAGAAAAAGGTTTACAAACTTTTGAACCTGCAATATTCTTCATTTCTCGAATTTTTAATTCAATGAGAACTATTTCGAATTTTTTAAATTTTATAAAAGTTTTGTAACTCATTTCGGTTTATCGAATAATTTGAATACTTTTTGATGTTAAAGAATTTTTTTTAATTGAAAAGACAACTTCACACATGTTATGAACAAATATGACAATAAACACGATCTAAAAATTTTTTCATATTTTTAAAAGTCTTTCAATTTTCTCAATCTCTAGATGCATACGATGTTTTTGATCGCAAAAATTTTTGATTAGTTAGTAATAAAATTTTTTAAACTTTGTAAATAATTCGCACTTTTTTAAACTTTCATAACTTTGTAGAAACATGTTTAACTTTCGAAGATCTTCCATGATTTTATGATACTATTCAAGTTTTTTTAGATTTTTTCGAATAATGAAGAATCATTAATGTGTATGATTTAATGAAATATAGTGATGAAGACAATCTATAAAATTCAAAACTTCATGAAAAATCCTAGAAACTTCCTGAGGGTTATAAAAATTTCAGACAATCATTCCAATTTTTAATCTGTTCCATTTTTGTTAAATTTTCAATGTCTCTAGTAAAAATCAAACTTTTATAGAACTTTTTAAATTTTTTAAATATTTTCCGAGCCAACTTATATCTTTCGTAGTTTTGAACTCTGTTAGAACTTTTTCAGATTTTTATTTAGTAAAAAAAAAAAAATTGTTATAATACTAAAACATTATCAAGAATTTTTCAGAATTTCGTCTGCGTCTACAAATTTCTTTTCTGGCGTTATCGAAATGTGAGATGAGAAAATGTGTACCGCACAGTTCTATATCCGATTATGAAAAAGACGAGCTCTGTTAATCTGTTCTCCACTAGTTGAAAATCAAGTTTCGGAGCAGCAAAGCTTGAGCATCATAAAAATTATAGTTTTCGGGCGGACCTTCCGAGAAAGGTCAATTTTATTCCTCGGACTATTTCTTTGTTCCTTCCTTCTACACGGCTTGTTCTGCAGAGCATTCCGAAAGCGGCGCGCGAAAGTCGAGATCGCCGTCGCCATAAAATACTCGCTTTCTTGACTTAACTTGGGAGCTACTCGCGGAGAAAGTGTCGCGTATGTTTCGAAAGAAGCGAGGTAAATGAGGAGGCGAGAGAGCGGCGTAATGTACACCGTGTCCAAGAAATACTCGAATGAACGATATCACTCTATTCCGGGCAAAAATCTGAAACCAAAAACATGAAACTGTTTTTTTCTAGGTACAAAATTGACCAAGTTATCGATGATCGAAGTTTAATGATGACCACCGCGCGGAGATTGAAAGTGGGCGTGGCCCTGTTTAGTACAGGACGCTACCGCGCCGCGCGTTGATTAAAAACTTGAATCATTGATTACTCAATCAATTTCGAGGATAGAAAAAAATTGTTGAGGAATGTTTGTTTTCAATTTTCCAAATGCGTCTGTTTTTCGTATCAATTCTTGAGTAGATGTGTGTTTTTTGTTATTCTGTTTTTTTTTTGAGTTGTGCTATCGCGAAAAACGTCAATAACCGTATCTAATAGTCAGAGTCGTTACTGCATTCCTCGAGTGAGAATCGTGACTGGTCTACCGTCGGAAATTACGCAAGGAAGCTATCTACAAACTTGATCGTGCCTGTTACCTCGAAGTGAAACTCAGGAGAAAGAAAGACAGAGAAAGCTCGAGCACACACAAGTTGCTTGCCACAAGGTTACTTATTAACCGGGACTTGTGATGACTGCTCGGTTGCTGTTCGATCAATAGCGAGAATATGTATGCTGCTAAGAGAGATGGAAATTGGAGTGTATTCAATTACTCTTTGATGTCTTCATTTTTAGTGATATTTAACTTCAGTCCGCGAAGGTTGAGTAAAGTGGTGGCTGAAAATGTGGTGGAGGTGGGCAGCACTACTTTTCTGGAAAATTCTAGATGGGTAAAATACCCAAAAAATAAACACTTAAACGTGTATAAATTTACATAAATGGTATCATGGAATATGCTGAAATTTTCGAAATTTATAAAATTTATCAATGATTTCCGTATATGAAGTATTTTCAGATGTTTGAATATTGAAAAAAGAATCAGTTTCTGAATTGTTAAAATATTTTTGGAATTTTTCGAGTCTACGAGACTTATGACTAGTTTCTAGAATCCTATTTATCGAGTTTTTTGGCACCATACACAATATTAGCGATCTTCTATGTTCTTAATATATTTTCCGAAATTTTCGAATTTTAAACATGGTGAAAATAATTATTCTAATGTTTCTGAACTCCAGTAGAATTTGAAGGTCCCGATTGAATAAGGGGTTTCGCGCTCGGTCAGTAGGCAGGGGAGGGGATGACACGCTGAAGCGCCGGGCTTTCCGAAGCCCGAAATTCT
>JAPYZL010160913.1:0-19186 GCA_030522825.1 Platygaster orseoliae
AATATCGATACCAAGGAACCAGAAAAGGTGAAATTTAGTATACCTGAAAGTGAAGATCTCGAAGGAGATGAAGAAGATGACAGCGGCGGTATCATGCGAGATTTCAAAGAGGCCGTACGTGATGTAGCTGAAGTGCTTGTTGGAACGGCTGGTATTGAGATTGAAAAAGGAGAAAAACCAAAAGACGTAGAGAAAATTGTTAAAGAAGTAGCACAAGTTCTCAAAGAAGACGACTTTTTGTCTGAAAAAGCTCTTTCACAACCGATATCCGAGTCGAAATCCACGATTGAAGATACTACAAGAGATATGAAGGAGCAAGTAGAAGAATTTCTCCACAAAGAATCAGTCGAGTCGTTAGAGTCGCTATCACGAAAAGCCAGTGACGTTCTCGAAGAGCCTTTCACAAAATCTGCAAAGAGCAAGGAATCTTTGGCCTCTCCAACGAAAGACCATGCGGCTGATTTAGAAGAAGCCAAAATGTTATGCGAAGACATGTTGAAAGATGACATCATCAAGAAGTCCGCGATCGAGCTGTCAGAAGAGACACGAGCAGACGTACTTGTCTGTGGTTTAGAAGAGGTGTGTGTTAAGAAAATTGCAAAGCGCGAAGCCAATGAGGAAAAGATCGAAGACGAGGATAAGATTATCGTTGAATCAGAAATTGGCTTCCAACAGAATCTGTCACCGGCTAAAGCGGAACTAGTTACTGTCACGCCAGGTTCAACGCCGACGTCACCCAAGTTAGCTACGGAAGCGGAATTTTCCGATATCTCATCGGACTATAAAGATATGATCAATAGTGATGCAAATTTAGAAGATATCATTGAAGAGTTTATCGTCAAGAAAAAGCATAGAATAACAGTGAATATAATAGAATACATTGTGATCGTGAAGCGCGTGCCTAAAGTAAAAGTGATAAACATTATTCAAGAAATCATTATCAAACACAAAATACCTCGCGAAAGTGTTGCAGATAGAATTGAAATATTGCGATCAAATGATGATATTCCTACAGAGAAACGAACACAAATTGAAAACGATATTGCAAATGAATACTTGAGTAAGAATAAAAAAATTAATTCATCGATCGTTGACGAAATTGCTAAAAATAATATAATCTCAAAACGAATTGTGATAGAAATAATTGAGGAAATTATAGTTAGAAGGAAACTTCCTAGAGAGTCTGTTTTTGATATTTCAGATGAATCATATTTTACAATAATGAATGAAGATTTAGATAAAGTGCCAGAAAAGGAGATACAGAAACAAGATTTTCTCGTTGACGTTTCTAGTACTCCTGATTCAATAGGTGTCTCCACTAAATCGATTCACATGCCCACAAGTGCTGAAGATGTAGATGATAAAATTGTGGATGGCTTTGTTAGCATATCATCCAAGGATGCAGTTGAAGCCTTCTTACAACAGGAGAAAGACAGTTCGCAAAAAGATGATTTTGAAGCGGTCGAGCAGGAATATAAAGTGCGAGATATTCCAGCGTCATCGCCGAAAGCAACCGTAGATGATCAAAAGACTAGAGAAACTGACGAAGTGTCCGAAAGTATCAGTGATGTAATCGAGGCCGATGAAAAATTTGTTCGGGAAACTATAGAAAAGAGTACAAAGAGGGATTATGAGTTTACAGGTCAAAAGAGGATTCGTGAGGTCATGGTGATTTGTAACGGTCAGGACTTGATTTTGATAGTTTTGAAATGGTTTTGACAGGCTTTTTTGGGTGATGCTGGGACTCTGAAAGTTATCATGACAGTTTAAATTATGGAAACAGTTGAAATTGTCAAAGCTGACGTTATTTGTGGGTAAATGTTTTACTATGAAAATATTCTAGAAAGTACTATATTCTAGTGTTTATTCTTATTTTAATAGTATTCTAAAAATTATTTTTGATTTATCAATGATATGTTAAAAAAAAATGAATTAGTACATTATAATCAAATATAATCGTATTTATTTGAATTCATATTATTCAACTCATATTTGTATTATAAATTATTGATTTTAAGGATATTTATGAAAATTTATTTTTTGTTTATTTACGGAAAATAAGAAAATCAAATAATTTTATTGTATATTCATTTCTATTCATTATTTATATTATATCTAAATTTATATTATAGGATCATGATTAAAATTTATTTATATTAAAAAATTATTATAATTAAATTTATTATTCAATAAATTTTATTTATACACGAATACAATCATTTATACCAACGTCTAGTAGATAGTAAAATATAGTTTTTAGCTTTGGAAATTACTGTAAAAAAATCATGCAAATTTTTGTACATTCTTCTTTGGTTACTGTTTATTCTTTTTTTTTTTTTGAGGTGTGAGTTGAGTATTCACTTTAAATTTGAAGAAAAATATATTTGATACATTTTGAGAAAGATATGTGGTAAGATTTGTATTTTTTATCATACTTGCTGTTTGCTATGAGTAGAGAAATACATTTGATAGTTTCAACTATAAATTTTGATATTTTTTGTGCTGTATAAAATGATCTAGGAAAATCATAATCGAAAAACACAGTGATTTCTGAAATCATTTGAATGTAAATTCGGGGCAAAGAAAATGAATCTAAGAATTTAAAAACGTATACGAGGAAAAAAAATGTATTCGCAAATAAACAATGAGTGGAATTAGTTCAAAAAATGTTATTGATTTGTTCAAATCAGAAATGCACTAGTTCATTTACTTAACCCATTTCTTTATGAATTGATTGATCAAGTTTTCAAGTTGCAGAAAAAATCTAAAGTCAACAAATCGTTCGATCTGCTTTCGATTTTAAGATTCCAACTTTCTAAAGATTTTTTCTAAAAATCCAAGAAAGTGCATTTATGAATAAATCAAATGTCTTTAGAATAGACAAATTTAAAATTTGTAGCTTAAAGAAAAGAGTGTAATTGTTTTGAATTTTTCAATTCTACCAATTCCGCTAGAAAAAAACCCATAATTTCCAATTTAAGTATATTATGAGCAAAGAGAAAATTTTACAGCTACAGAATACGTATTTCCAATCAAAATGCATAGTGAAATTTAATATTTAACTGTGTAACGTTAAAATTTAAAATTGACAGTCATCAAATGAAGGGTCCGTGGTAAAAAGGGGCTAACCCACTTTTCAATGAGGCAGTTTTCTTATGGAATCGACGAAGAAAATAAGCTTTATCAAAAAGCGGGTTAGCCCCTTTTGACCACGGACCCTCCCCTTACGGAAAACCAGTACAAGAGCGCAATAATATTACAGGACCACTACACACAATACATCGAAACTTTTGTGTACAAACATGATTTCTTCTGTGTATTGTGTGTAGTGGTCCTGTAGTGTTATTGCGCTCCTCTACTGGTTTTTCGTAAGGGTCCAAATAATAAAAAAGTAAATAAAAAAAATTAAGAAAAAGAATCAACAAATAAAAAAATCACAATAAAACGTGAAAATTATGTATAAAAAAATTCAACTAATGAAACATTTACAATATTTTTTTAAGTCCTAATGAATGTTTTTTTTTTTTCTGTAACCTCTTTCCTCTTCAAATTTTTTCCATTCGCGCTTTTGAAATGCTCTGGACAACCGTGTTACCTTCCAAGATGTTTTAATGTCCAATTAATTTAATAAATCCCGGTTTCGAAATACGATACTGTCATTTATTGAGGGACTTGGAAGTTTAAGGTCCTTTACAATAATAAAACAGTGTTCCCCAATAATATTCTATACTATATTAATCAATAATCATCCTACAATTGTACAAAAGAAAAACCACAGATCTCCCTTCAAATCTAGTAATTCAACAAAGAAAAATCGAATCCCATCTTTTTCAGACGGAATTCTTCCAATCAATACAGAAATAGTTATTTATCCCGTCTGTCAATCTATTCTCTATTCATTAAATATACCAATTTCAGATCGCAAAGTCATTTTATTCAAACAACGTGCTTTCTGAAATCAAGGATATTACTCACGTGGATTCTGTCGTGTTGGCCAACGTTATATGTTTCGATTACTCAAGAGTCACTCTACTCTCTCCAAAATCCTAAAGAAAAAGCGAGCACTTCCCGATGGAGACCGTTTACATAGCTGGTCCCCACCGTAAAACCTTCCTCTATCAAAGTGGGAGCCCAAGTTTCCAAAAACCGCCATTCCCTAATATTCCCATAAATTGTATCTAGCTTATGCGAAATATCATTACCTCTCCAGGTAACCCAATACGTCTCAACCGAAAAACAAAAATTCTCAATTTCTAGAAACTCTGATTGAAATAAAGTTTAATCTTGCTGCGAAGGTAAACAATCCACCAAAAAAACGAAATTCTTGATAGTCATTTCAAATTTCATCAAAAATGGATGAAAATAACAATTCGATCCCTCGAACTCTGCGACATCTCTTATTCGACGATATAGTCATTAATTTGTAAAGGCATCGAGCAAAAAGCACGACGAATTTCTCAAGATTTGAAGAACCGTCGTCGCTCCGGTAATCAATGACCTGTCATTCGTTGATTTCGGCGCGTCATCGGGGGACGAATTTTTCGAGCGGCATCGCGGTACACGAACAATACACGCGTACGCGTAAAAAGAATGGTCGGCCCCTTTCATGATGACCACCGTTACGGGAATATCGGGCCCACGGGACCCCCCGGGCCCATCGTGGAAAAAATCTCACGGGGCAGGAAATTGGGCTACGGCGCGATTCGGGTGGAGGCGATCGCGATCAGGCACTGTCCCTGACATCGTGATGCCTTTTTTTCACAGAGTCATTGTTTCCAGCTAAATGATTGTTTCGATGATTTCAATCAGTGGAGAAGATTGAATTCTACAGAGAGGAGGTGAAAGAGGATTTCTTTTAAAATCACTGGGGGGTTTCGGTGATTCTTTTTTATATACAGACTTTATAATTGTTCAGTTTGAAAAATTGTATTGTGGTATTAACATGAAAGGAAATGGATCTTGTTTTTTTTTATGCATGAAATATTGTTATTTTACACGCAGTTCAAGACAAATGAAATGAACAAATTTAAGTGATATTAATATTTAATTTAAACTTAGGGCAGAGGCCCGGGTTCAAAAACACAATCACAAAAAAAGATTGACATTTTAAATAAAGATGCACATTAATTTCAAATAGTTTAAATCATACTACAACTGAAATTGAACATATCACATTTTATCTAAAACTTTTTTTTGGATACATGAATATAAATGGCCTAATGATATGAATAAATGTTCTATGAATCTCTATAGCTTGAGGGTAAAAAGTATACGAAGGGTGAGAATACAATTTCATGGTGCGAATTCCCTTGAAACATAGAAAAATAAGACAAAAAACAATTCAAAATATATTCAATCATTTTTTTTTAAACAGAAACACAGGAACTATGTAAACAATTCATTGTAAATAACTTCAAAGTTGTTGTTCATCAAAGTAAATAAAATTAAAAACCTCCATGACTAAACCAACAATTTCAATTTCATTTAACTGTAAGTGAACATCCCTCTTCTTACCCCCCCCCCCAAAAAAAAAAACAATATCAACTCATAAAAAACCAATCTCATGCATGACCATGAGTACCGCAATCTACGTCGAAAGCAGAGGTAAAGGAGGGAAGGGTAGAGCACGAAAAAAAAAACCTTTCGAGACCTTAAATTTTTGCCGGCGACGACACCCGATGATCGCAGAAAAACCCAAGCAATTTGAGACCTCGTCGCTTATTACCAATCGGCTCGTCAGTCACAAATTGGTTTGGGGCCTCACGCACACACATGGCCCTCGAAAAATGGGCCCGATGAAGCCGCATTTGCAAGTGAAATGGAGACGAGGAACGTTTCGAAGTCTCGTCAGCGTGACGAACGAATTCGCGAGAAGAGAAGTACTTGTCCCATGCGAGAGAGGGATACATGTGACGCGGCGGCGATTGACCGACTTATTATTGGTTATTGATCGTTTATTTATTCAAATGAATGCAGATTGCCGGTACTGGCTTTTCAATGGGCGAGCAGTTAGCGCGGGCAATGAATAAATTGCTACTGGGCGCGCGCCCACTGCAAGTACACGGGGCCTTGTAACTACGTGACGCCGGCGCGGGTCTTGTGAGTAATTCTTTGGGATGAAATATGGGGGATACCCCAGAGATGTAAATACAGCGAGGAAGCTTTTATTTTCATTTTTTATGGGATGTCGCGCAGTCGAATAATGATGTAGTACTTTGAAAAGTTACACTGAAAAACAGATTTGGTTGGCCTTTATTAGACAAATGAATCGCATTGAACATGAATAAATATAATTTTTTAGAAATAAAAAATTATACTACAAAAAATGAACAAATTTTTATTATTGGAAATCAAGTTCAAATTCATGTTCTTTAATAAACAGTTATTAATTGCAAAAACATCCGACAATTCCCATAATTTCTCACAGACCCACGACTAATATTTTTTTCCGAATTCAAAGAGAAAGTTACAAATGATGAATATCAAAGGACGCTGCTTAGCCGTGATTTATGCCTTTCTATCACCTCGTCGTAGGATGACGAATGCGCAGCTTTTTCGAGATCGCACTTTTGATGGGCCAACATTAGCTCGTGAAACGCGCGCCAAGGATCCGTCACTTGGTCCCAGAAAAGGGACGAGGGGGCGGGGAAGGGTCAGGGGAGGACACGCAATCATCGTAGCCGCGTATATATAGTAATATACATACACGTATTGCACACCCTTCGACGAAGAATTATGATGCCCCGGGTTAGAACGCCCCGAAACGACTGTCCGAAACGTCCGTCCAACCGACGTCGTTTAGTCGAGCCGCATCTGAGAGGATTTCGATTGCTTTGAGGTTAAACATGTTGTAGGAAAATATTTTTGTGATGTTTAGGTATGTTAACAGACCCGTTAAGATAATTAAACATTTCCTAAAATACTCGAACACTTCCGAACATACTAGGAAACATGTCCGAACAGTTCCGAGTATACTCGAATATTTCCAAACATACCTGAAAATTCACGAATACTCCATTATAACATACTCGACATACATACCTAACATACTCGAGAACATACCCGAATATTCCAGAACATCCCTTAACAATTCCAAACATACACGAACATACATGAAAACGTACCCGAAAATTTCCGAAAATACCTCAACAATTTTTGACATACCCGAATATACACGGACACTTGTGAAAGTACCTGAGAAAATACTCGAATATTTCAGAACATACCCGAATGTAACTAAACACTTTCGAAAATACCTGAACACTTCTGAACGTACCGGAAAACATGTCTGAACACTTCTGAATTCACCTAAACAATTCCGAACATACCCGAAAGATTCCGAACATATCCGAACATAAACGAACACTCATTTACTCGAGAACATACCCGAATATTTTCTAACATCCTCGAACAGATACGAACATAGCCGAACATACATGAGAACATACCCATATATTTTCGAACATACTCGAATAATTTCTAACATACCCAAACATACATGAACATACACGAACACTTTCTAACATATCCGAGAATATACCCGAATACTTCGGAACATGTTGTTGGAAAACATTATTGTGATGTTTGGATATGTAAACAGACCCGTAAGCATACTAGAAAAATTTTGAAAATATCCAAACACTTCCAAACATTTCGGAAAACATGTCCGAGCACTTCCAGATATACCGGAAAATATCCGAACATACCTAAATAGTTTCAAACTTTCCTGAAAAATTCTGAAGATACTCGAAAAATTCAGAACATATCCAAACATCCACGAACACTAACATACTTGAGAACATACCCCAATATTTCTGAAAATCTTCGAACAATTCCGAACATAACCGAACACAATTAGAACATACCCGAATATTTCCGAACACATCCAAATAATTTCTACCATATCTGAACATACACGAACACTTGAGAACATACCCGAGAAAATACTCGAATATTTCAGAACATACCTTAATTTAACCGAACAATTTTGAAAATACCCGTACAGTTCTAAACATACCAGGACAGTTTCAAACTTTTCCGAACAATTCCGAACATACCCGAAAATTCCCAACATATCAGAACCTACACAAATACTTACTAACATACTCGAGAACATACCCGAATATTTCCGAACATGCTTGAACAATTTCGAACATATCTGAACATACCTGAATATTTCCGAACATACCGAAACTTCCCGGAACAATTTCGAACATACGCAAAAAATTCCGAACATATCCGAACATACACGAACACTTCCTAACATACTAGAAAACATACCTGAATATTTTCGAACCTCCTCGAGCAATTCCGAACATACCCAAACATATATGAGTACGTACCTGAATATTTCCAAATGTACCTAAACAATTTTGAACATATTTGAACATACACTTTTTTGCAAACATACCCGAGGAAAGACATGAATATTTCAGAATATACCTGAATATAAAACAGAACACTTTTGAACATACCGAAATAGTTCTGAACATACTCGAACACTTCCTGACATACTCAAGAACATACCCGAATATTTCCGAACATCCCCGAACAATTCCGAACATACCCAAACATACATGAGAACATACCCGAATATGTTCGAACATATCCAAACAATTTCTAACATACCCGAACATACACGATCCCTTGCAAAATTACTCGAGAAAATTCTCTAATATTTCAGAACATACCTGAATATAACCGAACAATTTCGAAAATACCCGAACAGTTCTGAACATACCAGAACAGTTTCAAACTTTCACGAACAGTTCCGAACATACCCGAAAGATTCCAAACGTATCCGAAGGTACATGAACACTTCATAACAACAGCACTTCACAACACTAACATACTTGAGAACAAATCCGAATATTAACGAACATCCCCGAACAATTCTGAACGTACCCGAATATTTGTGAACATACCCAAACAATACCTAACATACCCGAACGTACACAAACACTTGCAAACATACCTGAGAAAATACTCGAATATTCCAGAACATACCTGAATATAACCGAACACTTTTGAACGTACCCGAACAGTTCTAAACATACCTGAACAGTTTCAAGCTTTTCCGAACATACCCGAAAGATTCCAAACATACACGAACACTAATATATTCGAGAACATACCCGAATATTTCTGAACATCCCCGAACTATTCCGAATATACCCGAACATATATGAGAACATACCCGAATATTTTCAAACATACTCAAACGATTTCTAACATACCCTAACATACACAAACACTTGTGAACATACCCGAGAAAATACTAGAAAATATTGCAGAACATACCTGAATATAACCGAAAACTTTTGAACATACCCGAACAGTTCTGAATATAATATTTCAAACAGTTGTTGATCATATTGAAGTTATGATTTCGATTCAAATTAAGTTATTATATTTAATTTTGTGTTAGTAGTTTTTCAGATAAAATTAGTCACTGGTTGACGTAGTTGTAGATTGTTTTTTACAAGGTTCTATATTATTTAGAAAATATAAAATTACAATGAATCAAATTGTAATAAAGTTACCCTGGATAAAACTGGAAATTATTTCTGAAAATCTACAAAACATCTCATTTTTTGACTCTTTACCCTATTTGCAGGTCGATCACATTCCACAACCATATGCGCACAAGAGGCTGGAGTCAACAATCCGAAGGAAACAAAAAAAAGTAAAAAGATCGAAAAAAGAAGAAGCGGTCAGAAATTACATGGGCCAGTGTCCGAGTAGTCAGTTCCAAGTGGGGGGAGGGTTAGGAGGCATCAATTTTAATGGCACAGAAAATTATGTCCCGATACGTGTGGTACCCGTACGCGCGTGTGTGAGAATAATGACGCGCAACAGTGTCCGCTGGAGTTTTTGATCTCCGCAATCTTGTTATGAATGCAATCTTCTGGTATTTCGATTCCTGCCGGAATAAACGAGGAACGACTTTAATGACTGTCATCATAGAGATGCCGGTCTTTCGGCCTCGGATTGACTTTTACAAAGGATTCCTTCGTCGTTTCACGAGCTTTGGAACGTTCTATTTCACAATTTTACCAAGCCTTTTGTAGTAATGAGTAATGTGTCGCAATATCATGAATGAAAAATGATAAATTCTGAACTTTTGGCAATCGTTATATGAAAGTGAAAATTTGAAATTGTCTTTAACTTAGTTCGGGATTTTTTAATTAATTTTTCTTGAAGGATGTTTTTGAGAAATGCGATAATTTTAGATCACCTTGTACATCGTAGTGACAGTGGCTGGTTGAATTGTGAGTCGGACGAAGAATTGTGGTTTATCAGTCGGGGTTATCCCACAAGACAAAACTAACGGCATGTCGTTCGCACGTCAACCACATGTCACCCATTATCGTTTATGTCTCACTAATTAGCAACATCTTGACGCAACACGCTCAAGTGCATAATCGACCAGTTTCAAGATTTGCACATATGTAACGCGCGCCTATCATTGTTGAGTATATGATTTCTCCAATTCTCTTTTGAACGCTGAATGTAACAGTTAAACATTTAAATTTTCTATGAACTTATTTAATCCATTAATGTATCATTGTAATTAATTATTCTGGGCATTTTTGGAAACTTTTCTTTTCCTGCAAAAAAGGTTACTTTTAATGAGCTTTATCGACGGGACTGAAAATTAACTTTTTGTCTCCGTCATGAAATTGTGGTCCACACGGGTTATCGCCGTGAGGACGAGCAGCCACAATCAACGATTTCCTGGTAGCCATTTGCCAGACATTCTATGCTTTCGGCACAAGACACGACGGAGAAGGGGAAAGAGGAGAGATTGAGAAATGAGAAAATAAAACAAAGAAGAAACGTTCTAAAAGCCAATCAAAGAATGACAGTCCCGAGACCGCCTCGTAACCTTCGAAAGGGTTGCCCGAGGGCTAGGATTGGGACTACTCCATATTGATGAGGCTGTGGTTTTTTATTTGCAGGAATATTTCATAATTACTGCAACAAAAAAACTTTTTATTACACTTTTTGACTAGTA
The DNA here is from genome assembly GCA_030522825.1 of Platygaster orseoliae. Taxonomy (NCBI): domain Eukaryota; kingdom Metazoa; phylum Arthropoda; class Insecta; order Hymenoptera; family Platygastridae; genus Platygaster; species Platygaster orseoliae. The sequence continues at coordinate 11,018 of JAPYZL010160913.1, forward strand.
TAGCAATAACAGCAGTAGATAAGTCATGTAAGTGAAAGGGTGTTGTTAGAGAATCCCACCTTCTTTGCCTGAAAATCAAAGTTTGGAAATTGAATATCTTCACTTTCACAATAGTAAACCACAAGTTTAAGGTTTGAATTTCACGTTGAAGAATTTCAGACACTTTTTCTGAAAATAATTTACAATCTGAAAATATTTTAATTTTAAATATTACATGTATGTATGTATCTTTAGACGAATAATTATACCTAGTTCTGTATAGAGATTGAATTTTATTGTAATTAAATTATTGCAATTTAAAAATTTTTCGTAATTTAAAACGGCATTCTGATAATAAATTTTAACAAAGTCAGAATTTTGATTTATATCAATAAATTCGACGATTTCAAGCCAATCATAAGATATGTTATTGTCATACTAGCTTAAAACTTTATATTTAGCCTTTTTCAGAAAATCAATTTTTCAACTTCCATAAAGAATAATATTTTTCGAATATTTACGAAAACTAAAAGTTTTTATTATTCATTTAATTTTGACGATTTTCCAAGTCTAGTAATCAGCTTAGATTAGTAAAGTTTTTTAGAGTTGATTAACAAGAAAGAATGTTGTGAAATTGTTATTTATGTTTGTTTTTCTCGAAGAATAAATAAAAAAATCTTAAATAAGAATCACTTTAAAAATGAAAAAATCAAGTTAAAATGTGAAAAAAGTTACAAATAAATAGATATCTCATTTGCAATTCATTACAGTAAGTTTCGTATTTGTCGAAGTCGATTTTAACAGAATTTATAAGAATAATATTTTCAATTGTCTAACTAATGATTAAGATATTGAGAGATAATAAATTCCTTTTTTATGCTTAGATTAATATTTTTTACATGAATCTATCTTTAATTAAATAAACGTCAATTCAAATTGCATTATTGTAACGAAAACTCTCATCATCACATTGCAATTAGAATGAAGACAATTTTTGTTATAGTTACTGTTTTTTTCTTAATTATAGGGTGTTCTAATAATGAATTATATACTTACTACTCAAATGTAGAGAAATAGAAAAATGAAAAAAATTTTTCAAGAAATAGCCTTCCACAAATTCATTTGATTGTGCAAAAATTCAGTAGCTGTGTGATTCAATATTATTTTCACTATCATTACACAAAAAAGTATTAAATAATTACCTTCAAAACGTTATCTATTCTTATTGAAATTTTACTAATTTAAAATTTCACTGAACCTTGAACAAATTATAATAATATAAATAATTTTATTATATGTATATTAAATTATGAAAAAATGACAGGAAAAATCATAAATAATTAATAATATACATAAATTATGTGTTACTAAATTTTGTTTGAAGAAAAGATGGAAAATTAATATATTATGATTGATAGAATATGATTTATCGTACTCGTCGTCGATTAGGTATGAATGACACTAGTTTACAAGAAAAATTTGCCTTGCAAAAAAGTGTCTTCTAGACTAATTTGGAGTCACTGAGTACGAAAATAATAATTATTTATTTTTTCAATGGAGCATCATCAAAATATTTGCAAAAAACGTGTTTTCTTCATTTACTGTAACGATTGACTTTATTTATATGAAATATATATAATTATTAAGGTTTATTTCTTAGTTTTACAAAAGTATACTGTTTTTATCATATATAGTTCTCGAATATTTTAAGACAAGTGATTTTTTAAAATTCACTTATTTACTTTCAGTGCCTGTAACTCAAAAACTACAGTTTCAATCGATAAAAGCAGTATATATCTGTAAAACTTAGAAGTATGTATACCTCTTCAATTGTATAGATATTATGTTAAGAAAAATAATCTTTTTTTATATTTCTTGCAATAAACAAGAAAAACGCTTTTTTTGCAAACATTTTCATAACGCTTTTTTGGAAAAATTAGTGATCGCTTTCTTCTTACTTAGATACTCTAAATTAATCTGAAAAATTATATTTCACAGAAGTCGCGATGTAATAATGTGTATTTATGTAATATTGTGTAATATGTATATTTTTTATTACTTATTTTTATTACTATTATATATTATATTTGTTTTATTTATGTAATAGTGTGTATTAATGTGTAATAATTCGTAATAATTTGTCGCGACTAATGAAAAATTTGTAAACTAGTGTGACATAATGAAAAATCGCGTTGTGAATGTCGCTTCAAGCGCCAAACTTAAGAGATACGAAGGACGCTTTGGACAAAGCCTTAAGGCCCCCCGCGTTTTCCGCCGACCCTCCAGACTCGCTTAATTAAAATACTGCCTCCTCGCCGCCAATCGACACACATTCGGCCACTTTACGAGCCCTTATTCAGTCTTCTTCATATTCTCTGCTTCGCCCTCGAGTGTATTTTAAGAAATGCAAAAATTATATTACAGACGACAAAAATCGAACTTTGGGGGAGGGGGGGAGGGGGTGATAGTATTGGGTAGACATTGGTTAGTTCTCAAAATACGATAAAAAAAACTAATCATTCATGAAAGTCGTCCTCAATTCCAAACTCTAGTTTATTTATTATAAATTGAATGAATATGATTTCCTATACGAAACAACAAATAAGCAATATATTTATTGTTGCAATCTAATGTTATTGCAAGTTTTTATGTACATAAAAAAAAATCTAACGCAGTCCTTAAAATTTTAATTCATTATCAACCATAATGGATTTTTTTTGGAGTGAAAGGTGTGTTTAATTATTACAACTGTCATCCTAAACTAGCCTATAATAATAACTCCACACAGGCAAACATTTATTTCATCTTCGTGAAACGACATTAATTCAGTTCCTACATCTGACGAAGGGAAAAAAAGTAATCGATTCCGTTCGCAGGCGAGTCAATGAATATCCGCGATCGATAGATCATAGGCGTAGATGCGCGCAAGATTGACGAGCGGTGCTAGGTGATTTTTTCCCGCGTGTATATATCGACGTCGGCGTCGAAAGCGTCGAAAAGCGCGGGGAATTACGAGTCGGACGCCCCGCGGGGGCGGCCGCTTTGTCGGGGTAATGACGTGCCGAGAAGAATAGGAAATGTCATCAGGGGGTGATGACGGGGACCGCTCTTGAGAGTCCTATCCCCACCATTTTTTCCTTTCGGGCCCCGCTATGGGGCCCACGTACTCGCGGGGTCATTAGTTTGTGGCGCATGGGGATTCTAAACAACGTACGAGGGACCGTGGGCGGAGAAAGTTTCGAAGAAGTGTGCTTTGAAAATATTGTTTTCAGTATTTTTGAGTACTGTGAGAAGTACATTTTACAATTATTTGGAATTCATTAAGGTACTTTTAGAGATTTTATTATTATGCGAGAATTGTAGAATGATGTTTTTGGAAAAGCAACAATGAAAAGAATCACTGTAAGTGTACCCCGAGTTTAAAAATTAAAGTATACTTTAGTAAACTTTGTTTTTTTTGTAGTATACTAAAGTACACTGTTAAAAATTTCAATAATTTTAATTAACATTCATGTATGGTATTTAAATGAAAAATAATAAACACGTGTATTAAATTCAGACTTATGAACTTATCTATTCATTTCAATTAACGCATATTAAAATCTGCCAGTAGTATATCAAAATTAATAGACTTGTAAATTGTATATTGCATATTGTTTATTGCATATTGTATACTGCATGTTGTATATTGTTTATTGCATATTGCATGTTGTATATTGTATATTGTACGAAAAATTCAATAAACTAGTCAATTAAAACTCAAGAGCATTTATTAATATTCATCAACTTTGTATTTTGGTTTTCAAATGCGTTTATGTAAAAAACTTCCAAAACAAGTTTATTGAAATAAATACAACAATTTCTAACAGTGTACGTATACCAAAGGTTGATGTTACTTTCGAAAGTATACTAAATTATGTCAAAAGTACATGTAATTTAAATCTAAATATTTTCTGTAATTTGGAAAAAGAATGTAACTATTTTGTGTAAAAGTATAAAAAGTTGTGATGATTAATAATGAAAATACAAACTTGAAAAAAATAGCATTAAAAAAAACTTTAATATATACTCAAATAAGTGAAAATTATCAAAGACGTACATACAAAAATCTAGAGAAAATGTAGGTAATCAAATGGTTATTTTTGTAAGTTTTTGTTGAACGATGTTTGAAGTTCTTAATTTTACTAATTCAAAAACATTAATAATCTAAGCTTTATGAGAGTTTTTTCTTCAAGAAAATTTTAATTATAAATGTTTGGTGAGATGAGATTGAAAATAGGAATTTTTTTAATTGTTCTAACCTCGTGATTAATAAAGAAAAAACAATAATCCTTCAAAATTCTGAAAATCATGAACTTTGAACACTGAAGCTCGAATTCGAGAAATTTACTGAGAAGTTCATAAAAAAACAAGAAAATTATTCGAATCATACAAAAAGTCTGAAAAAGAATTACAAATATTAGAATTCAATGAAATAACGAAATATCTGTTTTCTGAAATATCTAAAAAAATTTTTTAAATAATTTTCGAATAGTAGACCATCAAATTTTAAAAAAACATTAATATACACAATATATATTCATCATGACACTTATAATAATAATGTTATTAAAAAAAATCAATAATATATAATAAATTATTAAATAATAATAATAAGAAATAAAAGTATGGAAAAATAATATGTAATATTGATTATCTATCAAAAGCAATATTATTCTACAAAGTAATGAAAATTTTTTTTCAATCCTTCAAAGTTTCATTAGTACTAAAAATGGGAAAAAAACTAGATGTATTTAGATAATTAAAAACTATTTTTTAATGATTTTGTTAAACCTTCATGAAACTTTGTATTCTCAAACAAATAATTTTAGAAATCTTTAAAAAAAACTTCAAATATGTCCCACGACTCTTTGGATTGTAAAAAAACTAAAAAATATTTTAAAAAATACTGAATATTTCCATAAAAATCTGTTTTTGTGAAATCAACTATAATAATAAACATTTTTTAAGTTTCAATATTACAGCATCGAATTTCAAAATTTAAAGAGCTATTCATTAAAATACTGTAAGTCTGTAAAAATACCAGAGGAACAGCATAATCTTATAAATAACTTACAACATGAACATTATAAAAATTTATGAAGTAGTTAACATTTGTATTTTCATAATTTTATCGATAATTTATTAAAATGTAAAAATGAAAGAATATAGTTTTACAGAGGACTGAACTTTATAAAGCTTCATAGGAAAATATAAAAATACGTTAAAATTCTTTAAATTGTTAAAATACTATTAAATTAAAAAAAAGTATTAATAATTGAAATAAAAGATACTATTTTATAAAAAATTAGTTCAAATAATCAAGACAATGTTTAAAATTTTGATTTTATATGATTACTTTTCATAAATCTCCAAATTGATTTATAGAAATATTGGAAATAAAACATGAAAATACAAGAAAATACGATAAAATTTTACAAATAACAAATAATACAAAAATTCTTTCAACCTACGAAATACTTTAAATCCCTATTAACTTGAAACCTTATATAAACCTTATAAAATCCTTATAAAAAGCTGAATTTCTTATAAAATTTTCCATTTTTTATAAGGCACCCTTAAAAAATTCTTTTAAAAATAAATGTTTCTTATTAGGCGACCTTATAAAATCCTTATAAGGAAAAAATTTCTAAAATTACGTAATCCATATAAATTTTGAAATTCCTTATAAAATTTTTATAAACTTATAAGGATTTGAAAAGGACACTTTATAAAATCCTTAATATCCTTATAAGGATTTTATAAGTTACTTTATAAGAAGTCGTTATAAGTAATTCATAAGGATTTTATAAGGTTCCAAGTTAGTAGGGATCTGAACAGTTATTATTTTTTCAAAAATGAACAAAAAATTCTGAATTTAAAGAAATCAATCATAATATTAGAAAACCTTCTAGGTTCTATATATTCAGATCAAACATGAAAAAAACGATAAGTATTATAAAAAAAAAATACTTAAACTTAGTTACTAGAAAATCACAAAACTTGAACTCCATTATATTGAATACGTATTTAAAAATGTGCGACACTGTACTTCAACAATAGTACAACTTTGATATCCCAATATTCAGAAAATTGAAAAATTGCACTTTCATCGCCAGATCTTCCATAATTAAAAAACTATACGATAAAAACCCCAAAAAAGTCTCTATTTTCACGAAAAATCACTCCCGAAAATTATTTCTGCTCACGCCTCTGGAGTATAAATACATGAATTTCATATTTTGTTATAACTTTCTGTAACATGAAAAGTATATGTACCGAACTCATTTTAATTTTTTTCTGTTCTCGAGTATACAAGTTAAACCATTGATATAATTTTAGTAACTATTTAAAATTTGAAAATTTTAATTTCTCCACTCTTAACGCGCAGTCAGGTTCAAATTCAAGCTGGATTAAAAATTAATAATAAACATTATCAGAATTTTCCTCACAGCGCAGTTCATCAATGATTCCTCTCGGTCTCCTATTTTTTGCATTGTTTTTTCAGGTTCTTTGCCCACAGCTCGGCAGCCGATTAGCGCGAATTAGTGCAAGGTGCTTTTCTCAGGGCGGTTTCGTGAAAACGCAAACGTCTTTGTTAGCACGTGCTACGGGGCTCGCGGCTTCAATTTCTTGCGAGATTATAGCCACTTACCAACAATGACCGTGGCCGGACCCGCGTTGTCTCCTGCTAATGGAGTGCCTCGGCGTTAATTACCCGGCGTTAATTCCGGGCGCAAACACAAACCGAGACCGTACGCTACCCCGCTGCCGAGTTGTTCATACATTTCTTAGCCCATAAGAAACGTGCCGAAACATCACGTTCGTTTTTTCTTCTTTTCGGCACTTTTATAAGTATGCAAACAAAAAGTCATGCTCGAGGAGATTAAAAATTTGGAGTGACGCGGTCGGGAACCAGGGAGGGGCAAACGTTTTAATTTTATTGACTTGTCGAAATTAACGAATGAGTTTTAATCAGCATAGAACTAGATTGGAAGAGAAATCATGGTTTTTCGTATTTGAATTTGTGTTTCGTTCAATAGTTTAGGAAAAAGGATGAAAGTTTTCAGATTTTTCTTGTTTATTTCTAAACATACACAAAAAGAATAAAAAGTACGTTTATAGTTCAATTATTAATTAAGTTAAAGTATTCAGTCAATTAACTTTGACCGTGAAAATTTTTTTTATACTAAATAGTTCAATAACTTTATTAGCACAAGTTTACTGATTTTTCGTTAGTTGCGATTTTTTCTGAGAAGAAAAGTTTTCTATATTAATTTAGCGTCACTAAATACGAAAATAAGAATCATCTATTTTTTCAAGAAAGTGTTAATAAAATATTTGCAAAAAACTTGTTTTCCTTATTTAAATACGTATTTTATGTTGATGAAATTCATTGTTTTTGATATTTCTAGAGAAAAATTAGAAAAAATGTTTGCTTGCAAATATTTCGATAACATTTCTTCAGAATATAAAATATTTTGTATTTTTCTTCTCAGCGAATTCAAATTAGTCGAAAAACGCTTTTTTTAGTAATTTTTTTTTTTGATTTTTTTTTTTGTAAACTGTAGATTTTATAGTTTCATGACAATTTATTAATTGTAATTACAAATTATAGAAATAAATATATCAAATTGTAAAAAATTTAGGGATAATGAGATAAATTGAATTCAATTACAATTTAACAAATTTCATCTGATTACAATTTAAGAAATTGTATTTGAATAATTTATTAAATTCGATTTAATTTCAATTGAATAAATTTAATATTATTACAGTTTAATCAATTTCATTGAATTACAATTCATTATATTCAATTTAATTTGAATTTCATAAACTAATCGATTTACAATTTATTGAATTCGATTTAATTACAATTTAATAAATTTAATTTAGTTACAATATTGAAAAAAATTCAATTTCAATACAAGATTATATATTTATTTTCATTATCCTAATAATCTTGAATCTTATAAGATTTCGAAAAATCTTATAAGATTTACAAAATTTCTTATAAGATTTACTGAATCTTATGAGCAGACTTATAAAAACATATAAGTTTTTATAAATCTTATAAGCATGGCTTATAAGTTTTTTAAATTTTTATAAGGCACACTTATAAGTTGTTCATACAAACTTATAAGAATGCAG
>JAPYZL010160953.1:0-25361 GCA_030522825.1 Platygaster orseoliae
AGAAAAACAATGTTTTATTCTTTCAGTACAGTCTGTATCGTTGCAAAGTAGTTGATTTTACTGAAATCTAATGTCACGAAATGAAAATTGGTTTTTTATCACACAATAATGAAGATTTTGCGCTTGTCATCAAACTGTCGCCAAACGGTCACCAAAGTGTCATCAAAGTTTGGCGACAACGATGTTGCCAGGGTAAAATATATAAAATATATAAAATATATAACATATATTATTTATTTATCATTTTCAGTCATATATTTTTCTAAATTACTATTTCCTTAAGAGTTAATTGTAAGCAAATGAATATACATAATTATGAATTTTTATCAATTTCTTTCAAACGTCTAGTTCAAGTTTGTTAATGAATTATTACACTCACACACACTTTCTGACTTTCCACAAATATTTTCGATGTAAGGTTCCTTTCGTGTCGTTTTAGATGTCGATGAATATTGGTTTCTGTGAGGTCTTAATTTTTTTGTAAAGAATGTTTCAGAAATTCAATTGTTTTCAATATTTCAGTCAAAAAGCCGTTGTTTCAGACAAAATATCCAGACTCGTTTCACTTGTTTTCACTTCACTCTGACAATAACACTGAGGGGGTAGTTCATGCTAGGGGTTGAATATAATGGGGCTCTTCTAATATCGATCTTATGCGTTTTTGCGACGACGCAAGAGAGACCATGATCATTGGTCAGCTTCCAGTAGTGTTGAATCGTAAAATTTAACTTTTGTTTTAAAATAAAAAAATTAGTAACATTTAATAAAATTCAACAGTAGAAAATATACATAATTATCGATACAAAATAGCGTGATGGTAATTAATCAATGTAATTAATAAGGCAGTTACGAATTTCATTCCAATCTTGCAGATATTTTTGTCTATTAATTGATATATTTTTTTTGTTATTAAAAACAATATCCCTGAATAATATTTTTCTATAATGATGCTTTTTATTCAAAATATTTACATCGTTGCAATCAAATTATAATAAATTATTTTTATAGTTTTTATAATTAATAATTATTTTTATAAATGTGAAAATTTTAAAGACCTTGAAAGAATTCGAAGGGAACTTAAATAACAAAATCCAAAAAAAAAAAAACAAAAAAAAAATGGAAAAGGAGTTTTTGCAGAATCATGTAGCTGAAGGTATCAATAAACCATCCCCAAAAGGTTTTTGCTGGTTTGGTTCGCGTTTTCGAGTAATTACAATATTCAATCTTAAATAATTATTACAATATTTTTATGATTCTATTATAATAGAATGGTTTGGTCCAGGGAGAATTCATGATCTTGCACGTAATTATAATTTATTTTCGAAAATACACTGTAAAAAATAATCGCAATTTTTCCATACTTGTGTATAGAAGTTTTCCCGTGTTGTTTAGAAATTATCTCATATTGTATGGGAATTTTAAGAATATGAAAAATTTCCTATTCATGTGTAGGATAAAAACTTTCCATAATGAATGAAAAGTTTTTTTTTACAGTGTGTATTTTTAGTTCATGCTGTAACTCGATTCTTCTCAACTCATTAAAAATTTATCTGGAGGGGACAGTATGGAAGTAGCAATGTTTCCCATTTTTGTTGACCTCTTTGTTTCACACACAGAACACTCTGATCAGTGCATAAAACGGAAAACCAACTGATCTTCCATAAAAAGAAAAATATCTAAAAAACTTAGTCTTACCTAAAATCCTTAGCATACAACTCCTTATTATCCGAATCATACCGAACCTCATCTGTGTGCCCGATTTTCGTGTAAGTATCCTGCCTCTTGAAGGGTTTTCTCTGATCAGAAGACCCCCCAGCACCATGCAAAAGTCGAGGTATCCTCGAGGTCGGACTTATCTGAGCAGGTGCAGCTTCCTCAATCTTCATTGCCAAGGACTTGATGGTCTCCTGAAAGAAATAAGCATTACAGAGAAACTTATACCAAGGAATTCGTACCTAAAAATCCAGAAATGATCATCACTACCTTGCAATTGTCACAATAATTCACTGCGCAAGATATATCAATGTGCGACTGCACCGAATCTCCCACAGAAACATCCACGAACATTTTCCTTGGCGGCGACGTCCCGGAATCTTTTTTCCTGGGCTCCAAATCCAAGGTCTCAGTCGCCTTTGTCACGAACTTAACAAGGTCACTTTGGTTAACGCCCACACTCACAGACCTCACAGTCCTCGGTTTAGTTTGGGGCTTGAGACCGTCATAATGGTCGGCAGAGCTAGTTACCAAGTCCATGCAGCTCAAAGAAATTGAACGTATCGGCGAATTGTCACTTCCAACTGCGACAGACTTAGACTCAGTCTTCAAGGTCAAACTTGCTGTGCTCCTGACCCTTGGGGTCACGGAAATTCCAACGTTGCATCGGATTTTGAAGGGTTCCGTTGTTTGGGTGCCCCAGTTTCTTCGGATTATTCTGTCTTCGACTGTGCATTGAGTCTCTTTCGAGGAGATAGGATTTTTGGATTTTTCCTGAGCCAGTATGTCAGCCATTTTTATTTGGGTCATTGTTTCTTGAGTACATTGCTGAGTTGGTTCTGGGGTTATGTTTTCTACGGCCAGTAAGAGGCTTTGTTCTAGGGATCTTCTGGGTGTATTTACACCGAAATCTCGGTTTTGAGTTTCTGAAAGTAGGGAGGGAGCGGAATCTGGGGAACAGATGATGCGGTCGAGGCTGATTTCGGGGTTGGGACTGTCGATGATGGAACTCAGTAATGGGAAGTACAAGCTTTGACGGGGTGATAAGGTTCGGGGGCTGGTCATTGATTCGGCTTCCCGTGTGTAAATCTGTGGAATGAAAATAATAGTTTTGATAAGCTGAAAAATTTTATATATTGATTATAATAATTTTGTGAAGTATATCTAAAAAATATAATTAAATGCGTATTTAAAATAGAAATCTCTGGTTTGCGAACTTCAGTTCATAAAATTATAATAGTTATTTTTATTTTGATACTTGAACATTTCCATAATCCAAAGTAGAAAGTTAATTCTGTACATTTCATATATTATTTTCATTTTGTTGATAACAGAAATTTGTCTTTAAAAAATTTCAGCTAACGTTTGTTTTTCTGTGAAAGCAAGTTTGTGATGGAACTCACTTGTCTATGACTAATTCCAACTTCTCTTGTTGGAACGTTGCAATTCGTTGTAGCATCTCTTGTAGATTTTTTGGCTTCTTCAATAGCACCTCTGTCAGGGTATGGGGATGAAAATTTACCAGAAAATGAGTGACTTCGGAACCTCGACAAGGTTTCGTTTGTTTTTGATATACTTTCTATTTGTCGCAGAAGATTTCGTTTTTCCTCTTGTAGAACTGACACTTGTACCTAGAGAACCAATATTTTTACAGAATATATTTTTCAAGAATTTAGACTATGAAGTCATAAGGAATTTGAAAGATTTAAAGTTACTTTATCTTGATAAGTAAATAAATTGGATTTTTTTTACACTAGGTTTTTTTTATATTTATAGGTAATACTGATTAATTGTTAGTTAAAAAAGAAATTTCATACTATTATAAAAAAAATACCTGGAGCATGGGTATGAGCTTCACTTGCTGTTCTAGTTCTTTCATTTTTTTCAGTGAAACTGCCATTTGTTCTCGTATATTCTGTAAAAATTTCATATTATTATCTTCTAATTGATTTTAGAACATTTTAAAGAGAACTCATGAAAAAATAAAGGGAAGACAGAGAAGGAAACTACACCCTTTTTTTTACTAAAGGACATATAGCTTGTGGTCAGCATACAATCGATTAAAAATTTGATATTATGTTTATCACATAATGTTATTAACGTAATCAAACCTTGAATTTTATAAAAATGAGGATTATGTGAAACTCTAAAATTTGTTTAGTAATTTTTATAAAATTTGTATATATTTTATTTTAATTTATGATTACATTAGAAGTTACACTACATGATGAAAGTTATAACTATACTTGTTTTTGAGGTAAATTTAAATTTATTGTTTATTCTGATTATTGTAACTATTAACTTATAGTAACTTAACTTGACTCTTATTTACATTGTTTATTTTTGTATTTGTTATTAATTTTATTACTATTTATATACATTTCAATGATTTCTCTTTACCGTTATACTGTTCAGCGTATTATTATTATATATCTCACCGTTTTGTAGAAAAAGGGTTTTCTCGTTCAAGTGAATAAATAAATAAATATTCAAATGTTCTTCTTTTTCTGTTTTGAAAAATCATGTTCTCACAAACCTGTAGCGTGCCCGTGCTGTGACTCGAATTCCCACCGTTGGGCGTAACATTTTCAGTGCGATCAAGTACTTCCGGTTGCGAGAAATGCAAGGGCTGGTAGCACAAATCACTTGCGTCTGAAAACCACAGAGAAGCACAACATTTAGTTAAAACTCCTTTGTACAAATTTTTCTTCTTCAAAACTAAAGTAACCAGTCATTAAAAGTCATCACAAAATTCAATTGAATAGCGATGATAGAGGAAAAAAATTCGTATCTAATCATAGCCTCGAAATGAAAAACGTTTTTTGAACTCAAGAACAATAAATATTTAATTAAAACAGTTTTTGTAACATCAGAAATTATTTATTCTCGAAAGTTCCGAGCGATTCCGTTGTTCATCGTTGCGAAAACAACACAAGCCACGTTTCTATTCCCAATCTCAATTAATCGCAATTTTTCGGAGCTGATTAAATAATATTTCTGTTCACTTGATGTACCATTCAACGTTCTCGACGTTTTCGCGGTGCACAAAGGCAACCGCTTTTTGATGAACTTCTTTATTCCCATTTTTCACCGTCCTGTTTTCACCGCACACTTGTGCATTACACGGCGATTTTCCTTCGCTCTCACGAGACTCTCGCCAATTCCCACGCGTTGTTTTTTAACGGAGATGTCAAAACTGCGCACAATTTAATTTTGAGGCCACTGATAAGTTATCGCGCCACTGATATACGCATTTGGTGAATAGAGAAGGAAAGGATACTTTTGCATCGCGAGATACAGGTAACGTGAGCATAGGTTAGAGCCGGGGACCAATACTGCGGCAGGTGTTTCACGTTACGCTCAGGAAAACGCGATTGTTCACTTCACAAGGCTGCGAACGCTCACTTGCCCCCCTCGATTAACGACGATCTTCTTCCAGGTGTGTAATCCAGATTCAGTAGCATTAAAAAAGACAGATAACGGGGACGCGGAAATGACTGGGCGAATGTACCATCTTCGTGTTCGAAGCTGGTTTAGATTTGAGATTGGTTTTGAAGTCATTCTAGTTTGAAGAACCTTGTGGAAAACTTGGAGTGGATGAAGTTGTGTTTGAAAGGTTTTACACGATGATGGTGATAAGGGTTAGAAATGGCGTAAATATACCTGAAAATTTCATAACATTTGCTATAAAAATCACAAAAGATGAACAAAAAAAGAATTGAAATTGGATATGACAGAATTCAATTATATGCTTGAAATGAACGATCATTTCTTGAACGTCCAATTCAACGTGATGATTACAGCGAATTATAATATGTTGTTTTTAATTTTCAAACACTTTAAATAATATTAACTGATAATAATTATTATAAATACTGAGTAATAATAAAAGTCGGTGTGTTTATACAATAAAAATTTTTGTTGAAAAAAAGCTAGATTGAGAATCTCAAACTACTTAGAAGTGCTTCTTCAATCTCGAGGTTGAAAATAAATAAGGATTAATAATAAAGCAATAATATTAAAAAAATTCTAACGAAGCTCGCTAAGGCTACTTTATGTATAAGTAATACGTTCTTTATATTCTCAGAAAATAATTTGAGTGAGCTACCATAATTTTAATGTCGGCGTTTACTTGATGTGTGTCATTTTTTGTCAAAAATTTCATGAATAATTCAAAGAGCTATAAAAATTACATATTTTCTTCTTTTTATTTACAGTTTTACTTAATTTACATTCATTCTTTTATTATTTATATTTTACTATGATATCTCTACTTCATAATTCTGTGGTGTCCCGACATAACCGAATAAGTCGACTTTGCCATAAGGCTCATTTTGCGTAATATTCTGGATAAATTTTGAGCCTCATAGCAAAGTGGACTTATTCGGTTATGCCGGGATATTACAGAATTGGTAGTGAAGTGTTTGTATGTTAATAATTTGTTTATACAAGTACCTATAAATTTGCAATACTTTTAGTGTTTTTTGTTCTATTACCAGGGTCGATAAAAATACACACGGAATACAATGAAAAATAAATTTAAATATGAAAAAAAATGGCATTAATATGTCGAAACATTAATTACATATGCTTTAAAAAATACGAAAGATAAAAAAAATTCATTTAAATCAGAAAAATTTAAGTTACATGCTTGAAATAAATGATAATTTATTAAACGTGAAATTCATTGTGTTGGTTTAGATAATTTATAATATCTTGTTTCCAATTTTCAAACACTTTCAAATAAAAGGTGGTGTCTTTTTTCTAAATAATTTTTTATGTATCGTGTTTCACCTGTTTTAACAAAATGTATAAAATCTTTATGACAACTTTTTTTCAACAAATGGGGGGAATATGCATGAACTAGTTTAAAAAGTAAAAATATGCATGTGTATATTTTTATCAACTCTGATAATGATCGACAAAAAACCTGAAAAATTTACTTTCTTACTCTTTGTTATGTATTCAAACTCTGCCAAGTTTTAGAATATTTGTTTGTTTCAATATTCATTGAATCATTCGTAGCCTGAGTAACTGATTCAATAGTCGTTTTCAATTTTTGGCTGGTGAAGTATCCAAAATTAACAGAAAAATCAGCAAAATGCAGTGATTAAATAAGTTGAATTCACTGATTTTCAGTGAAGCAATATTAACTATTAAATTTGCCAGTAACCCTAGTAATTTTTATTCTTATAAAAACCTCATAAGAAACTAAAATTTCTTATACAAAATTGATTGAAAAATTTTATAAGGTTTTTTTTCTTAAAAGATTTAACCAAATACATTTTTATGAGAAATTTCAGTTTCTTCTCAGGTTTCAAGAGGGATAACAATTACAAGGATTTCTACAAAATTGAAATAAAACAAGTTTCTATCTAAAGATTGTCATTATATGTAGGAAAATCATATTACGGAAATTCGAGATCCCACGATTTTTGTATTTCACCAAAGTTCATTTTTTTGAACAATAAACTGCACTTGTAACTTTTTTTAACTTGCACGTTCGTCACAACAAATCGATGTTTCGAGGAAAAAAACAGTTGTTTCACACGAAATTTGGAAATTCAAGTGAAGTAAATGAGGGAATTATAAGTCATCATTCTATCAATTTCACCAAAATAATCAGTATTTTACTGTACAATATTCAATATTTAAAAGGAATGAATGAATGATTGTAAACGAAATTTAATATTGTTTGAACAACCTTTTAGAATAGTTCGTGGACAGAAAATTTCCTCAAATCATAATTCATCGTCACTCATCATCAAAAATTTTCAAAATTTTCAATGTTCTTGAATTTGAAGAAATCGAAAAAAAAAATTTTTTCGTACTATTGAAAACTTCTCTATCAACGTGAAAATTTATCTGATTTACTTATATTTTTTGTTAGTATATAATTCATTTAAACTTTTTCAGATTTTGAATAGGAATTGAAAAAAAAAATATTTTCACGAATATTTCGAAAATATGTGATAATAGAATTCACTAAATGTATAAGTATCTATCTAATTCTTCTAATTTTTCGAATTTCAAAGAATTCCCTTCAATTTTTCAGAAATTTCAATGATTTAGAATTTCTCGAAATTCCTTGTAATTTGAAAAATAATATTAAATATCTTAAATTTTCAGAAATTGATGAAATTTTATCCAATAACTTATCGAGATTTTTTGTAATTTTTCTACGTTTTCCAATTTTTTTGATTCATACTCAAAAATAAATACTCAATATTTTAAATAATTATATAATAATAATAATAATAATAATAATAATAATAATAATAATAATAATAATAATAATAATAATAATAATAATAATAATAATAATAATAATAAGAATGAATTATTGTGAACGAAATTTAGTATATTATTTGAACAACCTTTTAGAATAGTTCATGAACACAAAATTTTCTTGAATGTTAATAAATTTTCCTGACAAATACGAAATTCAGCAGCATATTTACTGTAAATAAACACTTCTCTCATACGGAAAAAACAATATGGTTGTCACAACCTCATTTTAATAGTAAAATTTGCCCCAACAATTTGCATGGTGTACACAACTTCATTTGTGGTTGGTGCAATCACATCAAAAGTTACTAGAAGCTTCACAAAAATTGCTGTCACTTTTAATGTTGTTGCACTAACCACAAATGAGGTTGTCTTTACTATGAAAATAGTTAAGGCAAATGCTGCTATTAATGAGGTTGTGACAACCATATTGTTTTTTCGGTACCCGGTCACTTTCCCGAAAGCAGTTTCCCGACAGACAATTTTCCCGATGACCTTTTTCTCGACAAACACTTTTTTCGATATCAATTTCCCGACAAACAATTTACCCGAAAACATTTTTCCCGACACTGTTTATCTATTCTTTTATATGAATATACCGGTACTGGATCAGTTTTTCTAAAAAGTTTTCAAAAGTTATAATTTTTTTTCTTAATAAACATTTTTTCTAATTTTGAATTTTTTACATTTATAATTTTATATGTAATAATTGATTATAAGTTTGAATTTTTTTCTTAATGAACTTTTTTTCCAATTTTCAATTTTTAAAATAAATAATAAGTAAAAAATGTAAATTTACGGCCAAACAATCAAAATAATAATGTTTATTGTAAAAGCATGTCTTCTTTGATTAAAAAAGAACATTTTTTTTATTTTTGGAAACAGTCTGTCGGAAAAAGTGCTGTCGGGAAAAATATGACTCAATTCAATCATAGGATTTTTGTCGTGAACATAGTTTGTCGGGAGAAGTGTTGTCGGGAAAAGTGTTTGTCGGGAAAATGGACTGTCGGGAAAAGTGTTGTGAAGAAAAATATGACTCGATTCAATCGTAGGATTTTTGTCGTGAATATAGTCTGTCCGGAGAAGTGCTGTCGGGAAAAGTGTTTGTCGGGAAAATGGACCGTCGGGAAAAATATGACCCGATTCAATCATAGTATTTTTGTCGTGATCGTGAACATACTCTGTCGGAAGAAGTGCTGTAGGGAAAAGTGTTTTTCGGGAAAAAGATCGTCGGGAAACTGGATTCGGGAAAATGGACGGGAATCTATTTTTTCTGTACAGTGTGTAGGAAAAAGAGCGTTTCTTTTTCCAACGCGAATTGAGGCATCACATGGAGAATTTCACCGAGAAAAAATATCGGCCTATTAGAAGTGTAGAAAACACGTCGAATAGTCTTTGAAAGAGCTTTATCAAGCGCTGCCGGAAACACGCGGTTCCGCGGCCATGCACCGGCGAATATAAGTCTTTCACGCCAAGTCTTTCGGATTACTTTCGGCCGTTCACTCAGAATACGTTACGAGACAGAGCTCGAGTAGGACGTACTTCTGCAATCGCGCTTTCCTTATCGCAACACTGGCCAGCCACGCCGTAATTATTGTTATGTGCAGCTCTTAATCTCTGAGTACATCGATTTTCTCAAGTGCCGAGCACGTGGGATTCGTTGCAGGGCGAGCATTTAATGGCGATGTTTTTTTTTTGTTCATAATATTCGGATAATGGATTATGGAAATAGATTTACACATGGAATTTCCGATCTATTTATGAATGGAATTCCAACTGTATTTGGGTTGGTTGGAAAGGAGTTGGAATTTATGGAAAATTGGGTTGGATTGAAAAATTTAGGTTAAGTGAGTTTTAATATATTTTTGCAATAAAAATGCATGACTGTGAAGAATTGAGAAAAAGAAAAAATGATGAAAATGAGAAAATGTGAATTTCTTTGCAATTTATCTGAAGGTTCAAAAATAAAATGATATACATTGCCAAGAAGTCTTTGGAAACTCAATTTTTCGTGTCTTAATAAAATAGAACAAAAATATTTCGTAAAAAATTTTAGATAGTTATGTTTGGTCATTATTACAATTTTTTTAATTATTCCAACTTATTGAAAAGACAAAATCAAATCTCAATATAAGATATCACTTTATACTTACATACTTGAAAAACTAGTTTAATCAAGTTTGACAAATTTATACAAACCGTATAAAAAATGAACGAAAAAGCTTTTTTTTAGTGCACTTGAAATACAATTTTCTATGCCATGAAAAGAAAATTGAAAAAAAGTAGCATATGCGAAATGTCGGTAAGCAGAAATCTACTCAACGTCTTCTGCATCATCTTAAAAACGTTCTCCATTTTTGCGTTTAGTAGGATAATAAATTTCCTGATAACATAAAAGTCGTTGCAAATATTCAGTATGATACCAAAAATGTAGTTTTTTACCTATATTGAGGATTGCCCAAAAATATAAAAATATCTTTTGAATTTCGAACAATTCAATTAGTGAATGTATATCAGTTTATGAGTTTACAATAATTTGTCAGTTATTTGGAACAGAATTGGTTGAAAAATGAATTGTTATTGTTTAAAAAAATCAAAAATCCTAATGATGAATTTTTAGAATATGATTCTAACTTTTAGTATATTTATACAGTCAAAGAAGATTTAATTTGGAATTAAAATTTATTTAATTTACTACTACTGTATGTACGTATTAAATAGAATATAAACAAATTATGATTTTCCTTTTCAAAATATAAAATTGAATATGCTTTAATAGTAAATTATTGGAAATAATTATGTCACTCCAATATCGATGCAACTGCCTCACAGATAAATTTATATTACAATTTAAATTCAATTTATTGATCTCATAAACAAAAATGCAAGAAATTTTACAACTTTGGAATATTTCTATTTACTTATTAAGTCTGAAGTGCTCATTTTATCATGAATCATCTAAACTGTACATGAGTGAAGTTTGAAATCGATTTTTGTTGAGGAAGTTTTGTTTCGATCTTTACACAATTTAAGTATTTTCTTTTGATTATGTAATTATAATTTTATTTGATTTATATTTTAAATTTATATTAATTATATTTAATTATTTATTTGTTATTTAATTTATATTATTTTATTATAATTTTAAATATTTGTATTATTTTATTTGCATTTTTTATTATTATTGAAATATAATTCTGAATATTTAAATCAAATTTGTTTATCATTTAATTATTTAATTATTCATTGTATTCAATATAATATATTTCAATTTCAATTTCAATTTCAATTTATATTGTAAATTTTATTTGATTTATTAATATTTTATTTTTCATACGAAAATCTATTTTCTTACCAAAAACAATGTTTGATCCATAATTGGGCTGTTTGAAACTTGAGGAACGTTTGAGAGTTGCTTCGAAGTCTCGGACCACGTCGCTCAAGTCCAAGTTTGGCGCGAAAAATTTGTTTAATTGCGGGGGCTGCGGAACCCTCGGAGAACTTGGAATGGTACCCAATGATTCGTTCTCGGTTGTTTTCTTCTCTTTTTTGACATCGGCTGGATTCGTCTGTAAATACGAGTTACATAAACAATTAAAAAACTGTCATTTTTCCAACTTATAATTTCCAAAATTTCCAATTTTTCCAAAAATCAAATTATTATTTGTTTTTGAATTAATTTCAAAAAGTTCCAAAATTTCAAATAATAATAAAATCAAATAATAAATTATTTTGTTCACAAAGTTTATCAAAACTGGAAATTGACAGTTAATAAAAATTCGTCTTCCGAAAATCTTGTTAAAAAACTTTTTTGATTCTTAAAGTATTCTCGTGGAATTATCGTTAAGTAAAGGTGGCAACCAGGTTAATAGGGTTTACGAAATCCAGATTTTTTCACGATTTCTTACCAATCCGAGAAGAAATTCCATGGACTGGCATTGCCGACGACGCTCTTTTTTCCTGCGCCGCTCGTCGTGGACTCGGCTCTCGATACTTCCAGCCGCGATCGCCTCGCAGTATCTGACAAAGTCCACGTCGATGTGGTAACCATAAGGACAACACGAGCATTTCGATCGCCCAGAAGTGTAGTTTTTCGTTTCTGTCAAAAGAGAATAATGCCACTTAGAACGGTTATTTTCAAAGAATATTGAAAACAAAAACATGTTAATGAAAAGAAATAAACGCATACTATCATAAAATCAAAAAAATGTTATTGAAGGTTGATTTTCGAATCATGAGTTTAGATTTGTTGGCAAAAAAATTAATTGATGAACTATATATATTTATATATAAAATTATTATTATTTATTATATTATAAATTAATGCGGTGTAAACTTTTCTAAGGCAAGATTTTTTTCGAATTTTAAAAATTACACAATTTATTTTATCAATTCATAATCTTATTTTAAAAAGGATAAAAAAATTGCTTATTATATTATAAATTAATGGCTATTTATTATTTATAAATTATTATAAATTATTATATTATAAATTAATTCGGTATAAACTTTTCAAAGGTAAAATATTTGTACTGACCTGAAACCTTTGTTAGTGTAATGAATACTAATATATAAGTATTGAAATTATTGAATATCTCATTTAGTATTTCATTATTATCAACAATCAATGATTTTTTTCAAATTTTGTTAAAATTCTATGTTTTAGATTGAACATATTGCAAATTATATATTTTTTCGAATTTTAAAAATTATACGATTTATTTTATTGACTGATAATTTTGTTATAAAAAGGATAAAACTGATTGCTTATTATATTGTACATTAATGTTTATTTATTATTGATAAATTATTTTTATTTATTATATTTTAAATTAATGCGGTGTAGACTTTTCCAAGGCAAGATTTTCGTGCTGACCTAAAACCTTTGCTAGTGTACGCAATAGTTATTAATCTATAAGTATTTAAATTAACAATCATTATCTAATTAAGTATTTAATTATTATTAACAAAAATTCATTTTCTTCAGATTTTGCTAAAATTCTATGTTTTGGATTGTATATATTGCAAGTTATACATTTTTTCGAATTTATTGAAAAAAATGAAAGATCTTCTGCTAACTAGATTATTCAAATTTCAAGTTATAATATTGTTACTATTCAGTTATTTTTTTAATAGAATTTTAATAATTTTTTTTATTTTCAAGTGAAATGAAGCATTAAGAAAAAACTCTGGAACAGCTCATGATTTTTCATGAAACAATTAATTATTGATTTTTTGAAAATCTATTTTTAGTTTTTCATACAGTTTTCATACAATTTTTGCCAGAAAATGGCAGTTTTTACAGAACTTTTATGTGAAAATCAAATTTTGTAAGAAAAAATGTGATTGATATAATTTTTTATGAATGAATAGTTATTTACTGTAAAAAAAGTAAAATTTAAAGTTCAAGCAATTTGTACTAGATTGAAATTACTTATTTCTAGGAACATTCATTGATTAAAGATCTTCAGCTACATACATTATTTAAATTTTAAGTAATTCATATCGTTACTATTCAGTCATTTTTTAAATAAAATTTCGATGTTTATTATTTTCTCGTGATATGAAGCATTAAGAAAAAACACTGAAACATCTCATGATTTTTCATGAAACAATGAATTATTGATTTTTTGAAAATTGAGTTATAGTTTTTCATACAATTTTCATAAAATTTTTACCTGAAAATGGCAGTTTTGATAGAGCTTTTATGTGAAAATCAAATTTTGTAAAAAAAATGTGATACATATAATTTTCTATGAAAAAATAGTTATTTACTGTAAAAAAAGTAATATTTCAAGTTCAAGCAGTTTTGCACTAGCTTAAAATGACTTATTTTTGGGAACATTCATTGTTTAAAAATATTTTGCCAACTGGATTATTCAAGTCTTACTTTTAAATAGTGCATATCGTCATTTTTCAGAGTTATATTTCAATAGAATTTAAGTAAAGTTGTTTATTTTCACGTAAACTGAAACATTTAGGAAAAAACTCTAGAACAACTCATGATTTTTCATGTAACAACTAATTATTGATTTTTTAAATTTGATTTTCAGTGATGTCTTCTACACAACTTTTACCTGAAAATTGCAGTTTTAATAAAGCTTATTTGTTAAAAACAAAAAAAATGTAATTGACACAATTTTATATGAATAAAAAGTTTTTACTGTAAAAATAAGGTAAGTTTCAAGTTCAAGCAGTGTTGTACTACATTAAAATGACTTATTCTGGTAATATTGATTGATTAAAAATGTTTTGCTAACCAGATTATTTAAGTTTCACTTTTAAGTAATGTATATCGTTAATTTTTAAATTTATATTGATAGAATTTGAATCAAGTTATTAATTTTCACGTGAACCGAAATATTTAGAAAAAAAAAACACTAAAACAGCTCATGAATTTTCATGAAACAATCAATTGTTGATTTTTTGAAAATCGATTTTCAGTGACTTATTTTACACAATTTTTATTGCTTTTTTAAAAATTGATTTTCAGTGATGTCTTCTACACAATTTTTACCTGAAAATGACAGTTCTAAAAAAAGTTTTTGTGAACAAAAATGTTATTGATACAATATCTAGAATGAAAAGTTAATTACTGTAAAAACAAGTTATATTTTAAGTTCAAGAAAATTTGTACTACATTGAAATGACTTATTTCTGGGAACAGTCATTGATAAAAAAATGTTTTGCAAACTGGATTATTATACTCTTACTCTTAAATAATGCATATCGTTACTTTTCAGAGTAGCATTTGAATAAACTTCAGATAAAATTGTTCCTTTTACGTAAATCGTACGTACGTAAATCAACAATTATGATTGATTTTTTCAAAATCGATCTTCAGTAATGTAAACAGCTATTTTGTGAAAATCAAGTAAGAATAAACAGTATTGTGAAATACAAACATTCTCCCAGCCAAAATAAAATTTGACATCTTACAGAATAACGTACTATTGTTCAAAACCAAAATCTTTTGAAGAACTTTAAATTTTCAACTTCCTGAAGTCTCGGTGATTGCCATCTTAATCCCTTGGGTTCAATGTTCCTTGCGCATGTGACAACCGTAATGCATGTTTTGTAAATATTGGCCGTAATCCAAAAGCGTGATAATAATAATTCTGTCAACGCAAAGTTCGTTCGCCGCGTGCCCGTTTTTCACGAAAAACTCTTAGACAATTATACAATTGAAAATTTCACTTCCGTTTGTATTTATAATTTTAGTACAGAATTTAGGATTACCATAAGAAAGATGTAGGAAAAAACATAGGCAACGAAAATTGAACCTCAATAAAAGTCATATTTGATATTTCAGTTGAAATAGTTTTAAATTTATTTCTTTTAAAAAGCCAAATTTTATATAGCTTACCTTTTTTCAAGCATATTTTTGTTTTTATAGTGAATTATTTACCGTTCGTATTAAAAATCCGCGGCGTCGTCAAAGTCAACGCCATGTCTTCTCTCGCGTGAATTTAACGCAGCTCACATTTGTCGCCACCTCATATCCCAGGTCACCTACAATAAAATCTATATTTATACACAAAACCTAATGCACGTTATACGGGATTTATTATTTCAGCCGCGTGTTCTCTTGGCACGCGAATAGTCTTCACGATTTGCAGTGAAACGTTCTGTCGCGTCATGGTCTAATTTTCATCTGCCGACAATCGCAGTGCCAAGTACCATTATGGAAATTTCTTTAGAAGAGTTGAAACTATCGTTTTTCACGTGTAGCACGTTTACTACACAATTGAAAGAGGATATTTGGAATATGCGAATGAAGTTTCGAAAAACTTGAGAGTAAAAAATGTGACTGATTATGCATGTTGTGAAAATAGCTCATCCAATTTCGCTCAGAGAATATTACTCTGTATGAATTATAATTATCTTCTGAAAACGGATATGTATCATTTTACAGTTTGTAAATACTGAGAAGTCTGAAAAAAAGAGGTGAGTATATTTAAGCTTTGATATGTAGGGAAAGTGTGTAGGTCGGGGTGGCAGATTTGGAAAATTTTGGATGTATGAAGTATAGGTAAATACTCAATAATTTACAAATTGTAAATTTACCGAACAGTAAAAAATTTTGTTTGATATGCTAAATTTTTGACATTTTCTGAAGTTCTAGGTTTTTATAAAAATTTATGGAAAATGATGATTTCTGTAAAGGGTGAAACGTTTTTTGATTTTCGAACATTTTAGTTTCTGTAACTGCGAGGATTTTGAAAAACTTTGACGATCTACAGGCTTTAATAACAATTTCAATGATTTTTCAAATGTTAAAAAATTTTTTTGATTATTTATTATTTTAGAAATTTTTATTGTTTTTATAATTTTTCAAAGTTTTATAAGTTTGTAACATATACTAGCGGTTTAAAACGTTTTACGTTTGGTAAAAATATCTGTTACATATTAAAATTTTTTGTAATCAAGTTTTATGAATTTCAGTTGAAAAAACATAGAAACATTGTTAAACTCATTTTTATAAGAGGAAAAACGTTAATGAATAGACAATTTACAAAAGTTAAACATTTTTTCTGGAATCCTACAGAAATTTCGAAGTTCGAAGAGTTATTAACAAGCTGTATAATTTTTGATGCTTTTTAAAAATTCATTTCATTTTCAAAAATTTAAATAACACAATATGAAATCTTAGAATTTTGACAGAATTCACAGAAATTTGTCAAAATCTTTACGATTTTATGCAATTTTTGAATAATTTTTATGTTTTTCAAATTTTCATTAAAAAAATAAGAAACATCAGTATGCATATTTTGAGAAAAAAAATAAAGAAACTCATTTATAAGATTCATGAATATTTTTCAGGAATTCACCAATTTTTCTAATTTTGTAGAATCATTAACGATTTTCAAAATTTTCAATATTCTTGAATTTGAAAAAATCATCAAAAAAAAATTTGCGTACTATTCAAAACTTCTCTATCAATATGAAAATTTATCTAATTTCTTTATATTTTTTGGTAGTATAGAGTTCGTTTTAATTTTTTCAGATTTTGAATAGGAATTGAAAAAAATTATTATAATGAATATTTGGAAAATATATGATAATTAATAGAA
The DNA here is from genome assembly GCA_030522825.1 of Platygaster orseoliae. Lineage (NCBI taxonomy): Eukaryota > Metazoa > Arthropoda > Insecta > Hymenoptera > Platygastridae > Platygaster > Platygaster orseoliae. The sequence continues at coordinate 17,076 of JAPYZL010160953.1, forward strand.
TTCACTAAATGTACAAGCATTTATCTAATTCTTCTAATTTTTCGAATTTCCAAGAATTCCTTTTAATTTTCAGAATTTTCAATGATTCAAAATTTTTTGAGATTCTTTATAATTTTAAAAATAATATCAACTATTTTAAATTGTCAGAAATTGATGAAAATTTATCCAAACATTTATCGAGATTTTTCGTAATTTTTCCAAGTTTTCCAATTTGTTTGATTCATACTCAAAAATAATAAGTCATTATGCATTATATTTCAAACAAAAGTTATTCAATTGAATATAATCTACAAAATTTATAAGTTTTAAAAGTTTCTGGAAAACCACTGACTTTTTAAATTTTTATAAAACTTTTGAAAAATTTCACGATTTTCGATGTTTCATTTTCTTTTCAAACTTTTTTGAATTTTAAACATACTACATGATATTTTAAACTAATTAAATAAATATTGTGAAAAAATTAATCTGATTTATCTCCGTAATTTTATTATTTTCTTAGGATTTTCAAGTTTCATAAAAATTTGAAAAAAAATGATGTATAATGTTTTTCTGATATTTATGAAATATTTATCATTTAATATATATTAAATATATATTAAATAATATAATTATACGATTAAATATATGTGACACGATTTGAGAAAAGATATAAGGCACATTATCTGTCTCAAAGGCATTGGAAAGTAGGCCTAAACGATTTGTATCCTAAGGTATAGTATCTTTTCTCAAATCGCGTCACATATATTATTTTATATATTTTTTCAAATTTATTTTTTTTTTCATATTTATGAATATATAGTATACATATTCTGAACAATCATAATTATGGTCACAATAAAATTGAAGAGATTTTAGAACCTTTTTTGAACTTCCACAAATTTTTCTAAATCTACAAAGTATAAACGATTTTTCGAATTTCGAATATTTACAAATCCTTTCAAATTTCCAAAATCTCTAACCTCATACAAAATATTCATAACTTTTTATGTTGAAGTAAAATTCACTTGACTTGTTGAAATTTCACAGAATATTCAAACCTTCTAAATTTTTCGAATTTATATTGTGAAAAATAAAAAAACTATTACTATTCGTATTTCGAAAAATTTAAAATAATGGACTGTATCACAAAATTTTTCACATTCCATAGTTTTATAGAAATTTACTAAATTTTTCAATCTTTCTACATCTTACAAAATTTTCGATATTTTAAACATCACTTAAACACCATTGAAAACTTTCCCAATTTCGTCAAAATTTATCCAGCCCTCTAAGACTTTCAATAATGTCCTCTGTTGAAAGTTTTTAAATTTTCATCAAAAAACAAGAAAACATTATGAAGCATACTTCAAAGAAACATGACTTTGAACATCCTTATCCTGCCCCTATAAATACTTCATATCGAAGCTTCTATTTAGAAGTTTATTGCCTTATTTTGCAAAAAATAAAGCTCTTGTCGTAAATTATCAGTCTTAAATTAGGCGCTGTGTTCATATCACATTTTTTTCGATAAAATTACCCTTCGCTTCAACCGTTATAATCTCGCAATGTTTTCTTTCGCGGCACGTGCTATATTTTAGAGTATCATGAAAAGTGCCCGCGTTATTTGCGCTCTCGTTTTCGCAGCGAGATAAACTTATCTGTTAGTTCGTCACACACCGACCGTTTCAATGCACGAGGAAACATTCAATAATAGCGCTAGCACTCACTAACATTTTCCCGGCACCCACACAATTGCATTATTGCAATCACGAAACATGATTTTTTATATATTTAAAATAATTCCAAATAGAAAAACTAGAAAATCGAGAATTTCAAATTGTGTTAGATTTAAAAAAAATTTGAACTTCTTGAAAAAAAATTCTTTTTATTTAACGTTTCCACACAGAAAAAATTTCAATGTTATTAACTTTTCCAATGGTGAACTTTCTCGATTCTTTGACTTTTCAGATAATTTTGACACAATCAGTTTCATGATAATACAGTTGCTCGAGCGCATAAATCGTGTTACGTTAGGAGGTCAGATTATGTAATCGTACAATTGAAAGGCAAACAAAAAGTACGACTCACGAGGTTGTAACTTTTATCCTAAAAACATGAAATCACCTGACATTTTATTTCGAAGGTCTAAAAGCTTTTGCATTACGTCATGTTTATTGAACATAAAATTATGAATTCCGAGTTTTTTCACTTAAGATGTCACAAATTTCGAGTTCGTAAATCTCAAGCCTTTGCGATGTATTCAAAGTTTGCCAAGAAGTGTCATATAGCTCACGTCACGTAGATGAAAAAGCGGCCTCTCTTTTCTCATATTAACAACCTTCCAAGTCTCTAATTTTTCTGTACACTTCAAAGTCATAATTTCAAAACCAAACTATGTTAATTTTTAAGTTGTTAATTGTTGTTCTTACATGATAAGTATGAAGGAATATTAGAATTAATTGATTTTTTAGTTATAAAAAGTCTACTTTATTTCATTATTTTTTAAAGAATTGAAATAATGAAGAGGAAATGCAATAAAGATAATTATTTTGTCACAAAAAATATGAGTAACTAATAAACATTAATTTTAGTTTTTATAGTTTTTTTGAAAAGTAAATATAAATAAATAATATATTATAAATAATATAGTAATCCACAAGCAATAAATAAATAGAGTAATATAATAAACTTTTGTATTTTATTTTGGACATTGTGTATGCGTTTTCAAAAATTGCGAGAATGAAAATTTGCTAATTTTTGTTTATGAATGAAATTTCGTTAATGAATTGTTGATGAATTGTTTTATTTTTAATTATGAATATAATTTAAATTTAAATTTGAATTTATTTTTCTTTTTTTTATATATTTTTCTTTTTTTTATTTTATGTCATTTAATTTGAATTTAATTTAATTATAAAAATAAAATTTTTTTCAATTATGAATGAATTGTTTATGAAAAAATGCCTATGAATGAAAATTTATTAATAATTATTCTGGTGGAAAAACTACATATTAATAAAGTATATTTTCGATGACTAAAAAAATCGATGATTTTGATATGCATAAAATTTTAACGATTGTTCCCAAATTCACGATTGAGGAAATAACTTTCTGTACAAAACGATAAAATAACCACAGATTTTTCCAATAGTGCAGCAAACGCGATTCCTTTTTGCGCAATTGGCATGGCAAAGATGAAGTCGAAGGCCGCGACAATAATTACTCGAGAAAAACTAGCGATTGCGCGAGTCATTCCCCGATGACCAAGATTTTCAAGGTGCGAAAAAAATACATGAAAATAAGTTCCAGCTCGCTCTTTCGTAACGTAACGCGCGGGCGTATGCACGTGTACGAGTTCACCCGCGGTGCATAAAAGGCATCCGAATGTGTACCCAGCGTCACCTTGTACACTTTTCATTGCAGTCCCGATTTCGTATTTTGCATCTTTCACGACTCGCAAACTTCGAACGAAGAATTTACGAAGAGATGATGTGTCGCGGAAAAAAAGGATTTGCTGTATCAGGAAAAAGATGGGATGTTTCAACACAATTTGACAGCATGAATTTTTTTGCAGTAGTAGCTTTTTTTTGTTATCCTAGTGAAACTTTTTTGCTGCCAGAGAAAAATCTTTGTTGATGCAAAAAAAAATTAAGCTACTGTTCGGAAAAAATTCGTTCTGTCAAGTTGTGTTGAAACAGCACATTTTTTTGCTGATACATCAAATCCTTTTTTTTGTGTGCTGTTCTATAATAAGCCATATACTAGAAATTTTAATATAAATAATAATATGAAATAAAAATTAAAAATTTTTTAAATATTACAATTGAAAAACAGAATTTTTGTCGTTCTCCAGAGCCAAATCAAATAATAAGGAACAAAATAACATTCGTGAAGTCATTTTATTTTATTTTGAATAGAATAATGTGCTTAATAAATGATATATACTGTATAATATTTAATATAACATATAATATATATAGTAATAATATAAAAAATATAAATTATAATAGAATATTGAATAAAATAAAATGACTTTATTATTGGATTAGACTCTTGGAGAACGACGAAAATTCTGAATCTGAAAAATAATGAAACACAGCAGAAAAATTTAATATATTTGAAGATTAAAACTCATAATTAAAATTTCAAAAGGTTGCAAAATAAGACGATGAATACTTAAATATAATAAATTGTAATTCTCATTTATTGACTTTGTAAAAGTATATTGTAGGTTTAAAAATATTTTCTGAATATTTGCTATCACTGATTAATTCAGTATTTTTCATTAGCACATGAAAAATCATTTTATAGTTACTGGCAAAATAAATGATGAGAGGTAGAAAGATTTAAAAGGAAATATAAGTTCTTGCTGCAAATAAAATTTGTTCAGTCAAGTTGTGTTAAAACAGCACATTTTTTTGCTGATACAACAAATCCTTTTTTTTTCGTGTACTATTTCTTAAAAAGTCATATAAAAAAAATTTCTAACAAATACTAATGTAAAATATTAAAATAATGTTATAAATAATTATAATATAAATATAAAATAAATATTATATAATATGGAAGGATTTTTAAGTATTGAAATGAAAACTAAAAATTGAAATTTCAGAAGGTTTTTAATTGTCAATATCAATATTATTAAAAATAAAATGAACCTGATTCTTATTTATTGATTTTGTAAAAATATGTTGTAGGTTTTAAAATATTATATGAATATTCGCAATTACTGATTAATACGGTATTTTTTATTTTTTTATACGACATATTAAAAAATGCACAAAAAAAGGATTTGCTTGGTAAATAAAATTATAATTGTTTGAAAAAAATTAGTTCTTATAACAAATTATAAACATTATTAAATATTTCTAAACAAATAAGTTTTTACAGCTTTCTGAAGATGTCGACAAAAGTTTTAAATAAAATATAAATTTTTAATATACGAATCGAAAATTGATGAATTTTAAAATCTGAACAAAATAATAAAAAACTGAAAACTACAGTTTTTCTTACTAATAAGAAAAATTCAGTAAAAACTGGAAAACTACAGAAAAATTGACAAAAACTCCAGGAAACGAAAAACTACAGATGGTACATGTAAAAAACACAATATTTATCGATGATTAAACAAATCTGGAAAATATTTGTTTATTTTTACTGATTTATTGTTAATGATACTTCGAAAAAAAAAACAAAAAAAAAAACAAAAAAAAACATATTAACTACGTATTGTGAATCAATGATTTTATCAAAGTGAATATAAAGTTTGTGAAATTCCATTTTCAATGTTCTATTAATTTTATTAACTACAAACTTGTATTTATGGTTTCAGATAATAAAGGAGTGAGAGTTTGTGATTTCTCATAAAGAATTTCAAGTTTCTTGAATGACAACTTTAATAACATTAAAAAAAATTAGATTCATATATCTGCAATAGCACCCTGTACGGTGTGTATTTTCTACCCTACAAGTATAAAATTTCATATCTATACAGGAATTTCGAAACATTTTCAAACCGATAACTATAAACAAAAATTCGAGTTCATCCCATATCAAATTTAATCTCGAAATAGGAACTTGCAATTTGACACAATTTTAATTTCAAAGTCAAAAAATACAAAACCTTAAAAAAATCTTTTCATTTTACAATTTCGACTTCAATTTATTTCATCTGAATCGAGTAATTGATTTATAATTATTTGCAAAATCATTATTATGTTATTTTTCTTTATCTAAATTCGTCAACAATCTCAAATAGTCTTTTTCTGAACAACTCGTATAAATTATTCAAAAGTTTATGCAATATTTGAACCGATCGTTCTGTCATTTGAATGGGCGAAATTCATCTAAGACCAAATTTAATCTCAAAATAGGAACCTGCAATTTGACACGATTTTAATTTCAAAGTCAAAAAATCCCAAAATCTTAAAAAAATCTTTTCATCTTACAATTTCGACTTAAATTCAATTCATATGAACCAAGTAATTAAAATCAATAATTATTCCAATTTCATAACAATCAAATAATGAAATACCTAAATTTCTCTATTTTTCTATACCTAAATTCGCCAACAATCCCTAAATAGTCTTTTTCTGAATAACCCGCATAAATTATTCAAAAGTTTATGCAATATTCAAACCGATGATTCTGTTATTTGAATTGGCGATGATTCTGGGCCCGAAAAACGGACCGTAAAAGGGCACCTGAGGAAAACTTGTTTGACCACCCACGATCACTTTTTTCTCCACGAGTTGCGGCATGACCGGTTATCCGCACTCGAGGCGAAATGCCCGACGTACCTGTCCCATTCGTATTCCGAAATATTATTCAGTTCTCGTGCACTGTTCGCGGTAGCGAAAAATAATCATCGAGGCGCGCACTTGGACTGGCAACTGCGAATTGCTGCGGATTCTGAATCTGTGAGAGCGATTTGCTTTTGTATGCTTTCTAGTCCTCCTCTTCGGCCTCACCGACGCAACCACCCGGCCCCCTCTCCCACACCCCTGGCCGTAAGCAACCTCCAACAAGAGCAGCAAAGTTTCGTGTTTTCCTGTTGCGGATTTTTTGCAGCCAAAAGTAGCGAGACCTGCATTCGAAATCTGCGTGTCTTTATAATGATGTTGGGTTTTCAGAGAATCATTACACTGGGCTGCAAGAAAAATTTTTTTATGGTTGCTGTAGGGTTTTTATTATTTTGTTTGATATGCATAGGGCAATTAAAAATATTTACGATAAATTGCAAAATATTTATTAATTTATGTATGAAAAACAGATAAAAAATGAAATTGCTTAAAAATATTTAAATATCACTGCTACTTCGAAAAAAGGTTAATTTTTATTTATTCCAAATTATATTCAGAACTTTCATCTTGATGAATTGCAGAAATTATACAGAAACCTTCGAGATTAATTTCAATGTAATACGAGCGACAATAACTTACGAAAACATTGCAGAAATCTTTCTGATACATTTGTAAATACTATCGTAGCATAATAAATGTGTATTATATTTCAAAAAATTTCAGTTATAAGATATATAACAATAACGCAATAGTTTTTCAGGAAAATAACTTTTTTAGCCTTCCTGAAATTTGCAGATATCTTTCTGAAATACTTTAAACGCACCACTGAAAGATGGAATAAAAATGATGTCAACATTAGTGCACTTTTTAACAGAATCCAGAAATATAAATTCTGAAAAAATTTAACGTTCCCAAAAAATCTTGAAATTCTGTAAATCGTTATAATATTAATTGAATTTACTAGAAATTATTTTACACCGGAAATGAATTAGATTCATTGTTGAAAAAATTTTCTGAAATTATATGATTTTTAGAAAATATTGCTAAAATTTTCTAGTTATCACTTTTGAAGACTGTGAAGAGTCTGAAATACATCAAGATGTAAAGTAAAAAAAGTTTCTTTTACTCCCAAAATTTTTTAGCTTTGGGAAATTCATTATACCTCGAGAACAGTAAAAATTCTCTCATAGTTATAAAACTTTTAAAATATTCCCCAAGTTTTGAAGATTCTCTCAATTTCAAATATAATCAATATGACAATAATAATAAGAAAAAAAAAATCTTTGAAGAGTTTTGAGTATTCCAAACGCGTTGAAATAAGAACTTTTAATTTGGAATATTTCTTGGTTAATAAATATTCTCAAAACCGAAGCAAACTCCTCATGCTCGAGAATTTTTGGTAATGTTCTAAAAACCGAAGCGAAATTCCTCATGCTCCAGAATTTGTGATGTTTCTTAAATTTGAATTAACGATTTTAGGAAAACAGCATCCATACTTGTTTGGTAAAAAAAATATAACGAAGACGATTTGCTTTCAATTTGTAAATAGCGTAGGGGAGACCGGGGTATTATGAGCCACTTTTTTATATGCTCAACGGACTGTCATCAAATCAAGTTTTCCTTAATATTTCAACGCGGGATGTTGTACTATGTCAAATTACCTTTCTTTTAGTCACAATAGTTCAATCGAATATCTTCGAATTGGATGATTCCCAGACGATTGTAAAAAATTTGCATTTTCTCAAGTTTCAAAAATCTCGGGGAATCATGAGTCACTTTTGAAATTAAAAAACAACTACTACTTTTGTTAGAAAATCGTAATTTGTTTCTGAATGGCAGTATCATTAATAATTAATATAAAAAAAATGAAAAATGATGAAGATCAATCTGAAATGCAATGCTTGCAAGTCATTCTGGTGCATTTCAAGTAGATTGCCCAATCGCAGGCGTTGCAAGTGTTTAGTGCTTAGATTTTGCATAAACAATCATAAAGTATGATGTAACA
>JAPYZL010160955.1:0-12828 GCA_030522825.1 Platygaster orseoliae
ACAAGGTATTCAGACACTGAAAGCGATATCTTTCTGAAGCATATTATCGCGGGAATATTGAATGGTTTTTTGTCCGGGTTTTGGTGGCGCACCCTGTATAGGACAAATCCAAATCCTTTATTTTTCCAGAAAAACGTTTCTTTTTTTTTTAAGTTTTCTTCTCAGTCCTAAGACAGAAAAGTAATAAATATTGTATGCTACAACAATAAAACCACATTCACCGTTCAAAAACAGTCACTGTAGTTCCTAATTTGAGGCTTAAGAATCGTTGCTTTTGTCAAAATTTTGAAAAAAGTTTTTAAAGGACTTATTCATGTAAAAAATTTAATAAATTCTAAATTCGAGGATCATTGTCAAGAAAGCAAATCCTAATCTTTGTGAGTATTCTAAATCAGTCTAGGAAAAATCAGAATCGAACAGTTCAGTAGAAATTTCGAACTCAAAAATAAATTGTAAATCGTGTCAAAAACGTGTCATATCGGATGGCACAAGTGCGGGAGAGATACTTCAGTGCCGGGGAAAGCGGCAAGACACATGTAAGTACGAGAAATGAGCCCCCAAAAATTGTCACACTTCGTTATTTAAAGCTTAATTTGCATAAAAACTACCGATCTCCGGCTAATTCTACATATCCGGGTCGATTCGTAATTTTTTCCGCTTAAAACGAGCTTGAAACGAGCACTTGGAAATGTGATAATTTTTACGGAAATGGCGATATGTATACCTGTGTAGAAATTGCACCGAACTAACGTTTCAAAACCTTTTAGAACCTTTACATGTAAAAAATATTATATTATGCAACTGCCAGAGAGAATAGTTAACTATTTTTAATAATGCACATTCACCATAACTACTTTTTCAATTAAAAAATTATTTTCATTTTACTAGATGAATAAAAAAAGAGGACTGCAGAAAAGTATTCACGTGAATATAATTTTTCTTTTTTTATATTAATTTCAACGCTCTACAATTAAATGTATTGAAAAAATTTATAATAATAATAATAACGATTCCCCTTTAGTAATATGAATTCTTGGTGCATTTTTTTCCTAACAAAATTTTTTTTTCTAATTCGAAACACCAAAAATATTAATTTCCAAAGAAAAATTGTTAATTATGGGAAAAAATTTATCAAAGAACATTTACTTGTTTTGATGGGTTGAATTAAATAAAAAAAAAGGAATACATATTCAAGTAAATACTTTTCTTCAATCTCCTTATTTATTGTAAATAAATTATCTGATATTATTATTATTATTATTATTATTATTATTATTATTATTATTATTATTATTATTATTATTATTATTATTATTATTATTATTATTATTATTATTTTTATTATCGTTGAAGGATTCAACAAAGTTTTTGAATTAATAAAAGCAGCAGTCATGGTAAATTTGTATCAATGAATGTAGCTTACTGCATTCTCTGGCAGATATAAAAATATAATGTTTTTATTACGTAAAAGTTCTGAAATATCACCTGAATGCGAAATGGAAGGATTATTCTAAAAAAAATTTTTGGATGAGCGATTGAAAAATCAGGAAAAAACTTCCTCAATAGAAAATTTAATTTTAGATTTCATCCACATGTATCAGTGAAAAAAACGATAAATGAGGAAAGTATCTAAATTCGTGTCGAAATATACAAAATTTTGATTTATCATTAATTGTCAAGATTATTGTCAATTTTGGCAGAATTGTGGTAAAATATCATAACCAGATTTTTCCATTTACTGAAATTTCTATTTTTAATGATTGAAATACATAACTTGAGTTATTTTCAATTTCATACTTTACGCCACTTCTGTTTACCTTTTATTTGTAGGATTCGTTAAGAAAAATCAGTGTCGAAGATTTTTGAGAGATAATATTACAAATTATTATTAAAAAGTTATTGAATAAATATTCAATGGTTGATCAACATAAATTTACTCACAAAAATGTTGTTATAATTAAATATTCATGCAGAAACCTCTTAAGCATATACGTTTGTTATTTATATGTTATTTTCTTAAGGTTATCGAATATTATTACTTAATTTTACATTGTAAATTGTTGAAAATGACTATACAAACTTATTTAAGTTTAGAAAATAAGATTTGGCCAGTAACAGTTGATTGGCAGTTCGCAAAAAAATATCCATATCCCCCCAAAAAACATTTTCAATTTGAAATTTAGAGTTGAGGGCTCTCGTCTCAAAATATTGCCAAAAAAAACCCAAATCTTTCGCATGCGCTCAATAAGGGCTTAAATTCATTTGAGTGATTTATGCTATAAATTTATACATGAAAATGTTTCTTATACAGCTTCTATACATTGAGATTACTATAAAATTATACGTGCTTTTTTACTTTTAGTAAATCTGGACTCAATCATTTCCAGTCACTCATCTGCCCAGTTGTATGACTCGCAACAGAGACAATCATTGTGACGTAGACTTTGAATAAATCTTAATTACTTCAGAAGCACTACTCTTTTTCTCATCTTGCCTCTGGTAGTCAGAATTTACGAATACTATTATAACTGCAAAGCAAGTACTACATCTACAGTAGGACTTTGATCGAGGGGACTCTAAATTTACTGTGAAGCCTTCAGTGGCGATGCGATCTTAAATTTCAAACTGTGAAGAATTTCCAAACGCCTGGAAAGTCATTAACTTATTATCCGTGTTTTTGGGCCCTATTGTAACAAGCTCTCGAGGTTTCTTCGTAATGGTCTTTCTCCGCAGGTGGTTCCTGTTTTGATCGAGGGGACTGTTGACTTAAAACCCCCGAGCTGTCCCCTCGATCAAGGCCCTACTGTATTTCATTCTAATTCATAGCATTTTTTTTCTTTAGGTATTTGTATCAGAAAAATTATCGAGAAATTTTTGTTTGAATACTTAAAAGTTACAAATGCTAAGTTCGAAGTTTGTAAGTAATGATCTGTCAGTAAAACCTGGTAGTTGAGTGACTGGAAATGCTCGAGTCCAGATTTACTAAAAGTAAAATAGCACGTATAATCTTGTAGTAATTTCAATGTATAGAACTTGCATAAGAAACATTTTCATGTATAACTTCCTAACATAAATCACTCAAATGAATTTAAGCCCCTATTGAGCGCATGCGAAAGATTTGGGTTTTTTTTTTTTTTGGTAACATTTTGAGACGAGAGGCCTCACCTACAAATTTTCCATTGAAAATGTTTTTTCGCCTCTCAAACATCGAAAATAAGCAATTTCAGCCCTGTTTCGAGAGCCGAAAGTGTCTTATTTCAGTCAGATGGGTAGCAAAAGTTCATATGCATGCGATGCCCACTGCTAGTAGAAAATTCCTTTCATTTCTTCAAGATTTGAAGAAATGACAAGGAAGAAATGAAAAACAAATGAAATATCAAGAAAACACAATGTGTGCCCCTAACCTTTATGGTCTCTCTTGACAGCCCAGAAATTGCTTATTCTCGATGTTTTCGAAGCAAAAAGTATCGTGTTTGGACGGAGCTCACATCCGATTGGAATTCGTGTGATTGCAGCCTTTGCTTCGCTCAGGCTGCTAACTCCACACTCATTCCAATCGTTTGCTGTTTTCGCTCCTTCGCACACAATATACTATTTTGGGGGATACAGCAATTTACCAAAAAAATGTTAGTAGGCCAATTAAAAAATATTGTTTTCATTGAGAAAATTATATTTATTACTCAATATCATGTTATTCCGTGTATGAAACAGGTTTAAGAAAAAACGAAACGATTTACAGGTAAAAATATAGTTTTTGCAAAACACGCACAAGAAATGTGCTTGCAGCATATAAATACAAACACGAAGGACGTGCATTTCCGACCAGCTATTTGGTTTCGATCATTCCGATGTGGGCGTTGCTTTTTAACGCGTGTTTTTGTTTTTTAATACCTAGAGGAAGTTTTTAATACCGACAGACGACCTGGAACAATAGTGTCAATATTATTCCTAATCGCGTCGTTATTAAGCGACCAACGTTTTTGACATGGTGTGCAGTAAATTAACAGAAAATATATAGAAATCGTACAAATTTAAATATAAACTTAAATGAATTTAAATATATATCACGTTTTGAATTCAAAATTACACCCATTTGTAAAATAAGTGCATTTTTTCTGTATGTATTTTCTTTCTCTCTCTTGCCTAACCAGGAGAGAGAGAGAAAAACTGGCACAAAATGGCCACCGTTGCACTCGCATCAACACCAAAACAAACCAAAAAGAAAAATTACAGCAATTTACGTCGCAACCACCGTCAAGCAGTGAAAAAGTAGAAAGTAGAAATGAAAATCGGAAACAGCTGTCGTGACTCGTGTTGAACAGTGTCCAGTGCAACGCATTTACGCGCGGTGCGCCATGTCGGAAATGCACCCCTTTCGCATTTGTTTTCAGGCGCTGAAAGCATCTTTTTTTGTACGTATTTTGCAAAAAATATCGTGTGTGCTACGGACCTGAGCCGTATTTTGAAGGAGGGTCGATGTTTTCACGCAGAGTTGCAGCCACAACTCTGCCTGAAAACATCGACCCTCCTCCAAAACACGGTTCCTCAGGTCCGAGCAACACAATATGCTATATATTAGCCGTTTCGACAAATCCGATCGTTGAAAAAATATCATAATCACCTGTTTACTTTAAGGTGTATAGAAAAACTACTAGTTAACTGAATAAAAACTATGGTAAATAAGCCAAAGAATTTTTTTAAACTATTATAGTATCGGAAGAAATATCATTATATCGACCAATCTGTTTGGTATGAAAAGATGAAAATAAATGAATTATTTTCTTTCAAAAAAATAAAAACTTTATTCACTATAAAAATGGTAAATACTGATATAAAATACGTTTGATAAATTTTATTAGTTACAAAAAGTACATTGTGCAACTAGGGCCAAAAGTGGCCGATTTGAGGCCTCTGAAGTAATCGGTCCCGAGCGAAGCGAGGACCGATATCATGAGGCCTCAAAGGCCACTTTTGGCCCGTGTTGAACTTTTTTCAACAAGTGTACTCGAACAAGAGTTTTGATAGACCCGTTTAAGTATGCCAAAATGGTCGGTTGACGAGACACGTTTTATATCAATATTTTTTATAAATCGAGTTTTCTCTTTTATACACAACCAATATTTACGCGTAACTGCTTAGATGATTCTCTATGTGATTGTAATGTTGGCTCGCCGGGCCAAAATATAGGTACTTTTTTGGCCCTAGGGCAAATCCGTACTGCGCATGCGCAGTTTCCACTTCGCGTCGTAGGCCTGCAATTGGTTATTTTTGGCGTACGTAAACGGGCCTAAAATCTCGCGTTTCGAGTGCACTTTTTGAAAAAAAAAAATTTGTTTCGTCGAATCCAGTAAAGAAAAAAGTTATCTAACAATTTGAATAAAAAAATAAGTGCTCTCAACAAAATCTGATCAGTTACAACTAGTAAAAAGTATCTTCGATAGATTATAAGAGTTAATGTATTTATTAAAAAAATGATAGATTATTTCTATTTTTTCTAACAATCGGATTGGTCGATACAACACTATGTTTTTTGATACTATGAAAATTATCGAAAATTCTTTTGTTTATTATCCTTGTTTTCATTCAATCAACTCGTAGCTTTCTATACATTTAAAAGTAAATAGGTAGTAGGGGAGAGCGGGACGAATCGTGACATTTTTCGTTTAAGAATTTTTTCCCGCTTTGTGATTAAAGATAAAAAAAAGTGAAAGCGGTTATTTTATCCTTCATCCCTCTAGTATTTATGTATTTTTTTTCGTTTGTCTCTCAAACCTTCATACTACTTGAATAAATCGTGAATTATTTTATAGTGTCTTGTGTCACGATTCACTCCGGTAGCGGAGCGAATCGTGACACCTGGTCAATAGTCATTTATATACGTTTTCCATTTGTTTTAATGACTTTTCTTGACACTAAAAAACTTCAAACTCGAATATCTTTTTTGGTTTTGAGTTTTGTGAAAAGTGGAAAAGGATTTTTCTACTCAGAAAAATATGAAAAAAATTTTATTCAATTTTGAGTTGTTTAAACCGGACCACCCTGTATATTGTATATTTATGCATATTTGGGAATCATTAGCTGATGAATTTCGATGGTTTTGTGCATGTTCAAATTTATATTGGAATTGGGTACTAATTGGGACCTGCTCACAAACTGGACATTCACTTTAAATCGTGTCACGATTCGCCCCGGTGTGTTTTTCCATAATCAGTGGTACGAAAAAAATAGTTCATAAAGAGATGCATTAATGTAGGTTAAATATAGTATTGACAATCGTCTAGAGATAATAAAAAACCTACCTTTTCATATTTTTGTGCAACTCGATTTTTGGAGGAACAAAATTACACAGAAAGTGAAAAATTACTTTGCCAGCTACAAAACGGTTTTTTAACCTCTGACAACGAATTAAAGTAGATTGGAATCTCTAACTTTTTTAAAAGATAGAGGGCGTTAAGAGCTACCTACATTTCGGCGGGAAACTTTTTATCTGTCGGTAATTTTGAAATTTGTAGAAAACAAACTTTTCATCGTGTCACGATTCGCCCCGCTCTCCCCTAATGATATTTTTTCAATGATCGGATTTGTCGATACGGCAAACATAACTGTATGTTCACGTGTAAATTGTTTCTTATATTCTCAATTCTGTATCATACCGTGAATAATGTGATTGAATAAGAAATAAAGCAATCTTGATGGAAACAATAATATTTAATTAGCCTTCTTGAATTTTTTTGTGAAATTGCTGTAATCGTCGAAACAAAGAAATTTTTTCTGTAACAAAAAAAAACTGAAGAATGTGTTTTTTTTGCGTATTTTTCATTTCTAAAGTGAATATAGAGTTAATTAATTTATTCATAAGAGGGTACATGATTTATTTACATCTTTTTCTAACCACCGGATTGTTCGATACAACAATATTTTTTCTGATACTATAATAATTTTCAAATGAAAAGTAATGAATGTGATGATTTTAATGGAAACAATTTTTTTTAATTGGACTTCTAAAATTTTTTTTTGTTTCAAATTGCTGTATTCGTTGAAACGAATACATTTTTTCTATAACTGAAAAAAGTTGGCAAAGTATTTTTATTTCTATATTTTTTACTCCTATTGTCAATAGAGAGTAAAGTTATCCATTCAAAATTAACACATGATTCATTTTTATTTTTTTCTCACTACTGGATGGTCAATACGACAATATTTTTCCTGTTCTTATAATCAATTGCGAAATTTTTTTCATTTATGTGTCAGCTTTTATTCAGTGTACAGATAATCATTTATATTACTTTTAATGTCAACAGATAGTTAATGATTTAATTTAAATGATTGTATTTATCGCTACGACTAATGTGACTTTTCTAAAATGTGTATCGTGTCTTTCATTCTCAAATCTTTTTCATACTATAATAATGTTATTGCGTAATTTGAATTCAAATACTTGCAGTTCAGTAATTTAGTGATTAACTTTATCATTGAGCTATTGTTAATATCGCCAACAAAATAATTCTTCCCAGATGTGTAATTCCTAAATTTAGTAAAATAGAAAAAGATTATATTACAAAATGTATTTTGTAATATATACAGAGTGTACCAAAATCCCGCTACCAAAAAGAAATCCAATATTCCTTTTTGAATTTCAAGTCGGAAAGTCCTTTGCTACTTTTTACTAAACTCAAAATAAAGAAAGTTATTTAAGTTTGAAATCTAAACAATAAACGCGCTCTTACGAGGAATGGGTATAAAAACCATGTACTAAAATAGACTTGAATTTTCTTCATATTTTTCTGAGTTGAAAAATCCTTTGCCACTTTTCGGAAAACTCAAAAAGAAAAAAGATATTTGAGTTTGAAGTTTCAACGAATCAGATTTCTCAGAGTTTAAACTCGAATGTTTTTTTTCGTTTTGAGTTTTTTGAAAACTGGGAACGGACTTTTTAACTCAGAAAAATACGAAGAAAATTTGGTTAGAGTTTGTTTCGTGCTTTTTATCCCCACTTGTCAAAAAAGCGTATTTATTGTTTGAATTTCAAACTTGAATAAGTTTTTTGATTTTGTGTTTTGTAAAAAGTGTCAAAGGACTTTTTGACTTGAAATTTAAAAAAGAATATTAGATTTCTTTTAGGTACGGGGATTTTGGTACACCCTGTATATATGGATAAATACTATACATTTAATATATATTAATATGTTGATATACATGTTGATATGTAGGGGAGACCGGGGCTATTCGGGACGGATTTTGTATTATGCTGATTTTAGGTAGTACACCTTCCTTTTTTTGCAACTTATATATACCTCTGGAAAGCTTGAACCCTGCCCTAGAGAACAGTGATAATAGTTCGCCGGTGTAACCAATTTTTTTGTGAGCTCTGTGAAAAACTTGATGAATACATTTGTCCCAGAATATCCCCTATAGCGGGGCTATTCTGGACAGGTATAGGGGCTATTCGGGACAACTTGCAGTAAAGCAAATAACAAACACTTCAGATATTTGAAGTTCGTTTTATTAAATACTTTATTTCTTATAAACGTTTACTTCACTTTTTTGATTTACTTTTCGTTGATATTTCATCATTTTTACGTTGAATTTTCATCGCTCGACTCTTGTAAAACATGTTTCGGTCGCGCCTGACGTTTTGGCTGCTCTCTTGTGCAACTTTCAGTGCTTTTACTTGCTTCGGTGGGAGTTTTTTGTTTTCTTTTTTATAGTTTTTGGGGTTTTCTTCATTTTTTTCGCATTTTTTATTGGTCCACTTTCTTTTTTGCGTAGAGCCAATTCTGCGTCCCGAATAGCTCCGACACGATTTTGTAACAATTGCGCATCATAGTAAATGCACGCATGAAGATAAATCAGAATCATAACATAAATCTTATTCCCTGATCATACCTAAGCAAAAAAACTTACTTTCCGAGAACCGCAGCCTTTTTATAAGGTAGAAAATCGAAAAATTTAACGAGATAGAAAATTCACTTTGGACGCTATTTGATCATAGACCTTATAGTACATGGACTGGCCATTCACGAAATGTGATGGCCGAACATTGGAGATTGGACTCAGTCTTCGTTTTAATATTATACTATTACTATATATACTGTAGAACACTATTACTATATATACAATACCATGCTATATATAGAGTCCAACCTCCAATGTTTGGCCAACCACTTTTGCTGGGACAGATAGGAGAGTGGCCAGTCCATGTACTAAAAGGTCTATGTATTTGATGCTAAAAATCACAAATGCGCCTGTATTCACTGCAATAGAGTTGACACGTCAGCCAAACTCCGTAGGTAAAACAGTAACATAGAGATGTAACTTACATGAAAACCGGAAGTTGATTGAATATTTAGGTTTAAAGTTATTTTCACCGTCCCGAATAGCCCCGCGTCCCGAATAGCCCCGCGTCCCGAATAGCCCCGGTCTCCCCTACTGATATGTATGAATGATACATATGTGGATAAATATTCAAAATAATGTGTTCTTACTATGGTTCCCGAGAAAATTTTGTGGAAAATATATAATCTTTCAGCGTAGGGAATTTGTCATTAAAATTTACGTTTGTTGTTAAAAATCAATATCAACTTCATATATTTTAAGAAAATAAAAGAAAGTCTTTAGTAGTTGATTGGTATTTTGCCAAAAAATATCCATATCCTCCGGCCAAAAAAACATTTACAACGTTAATTTGGGAGGTGAGGGCTCTAGTCTGAAAGTATTACCGCAAACAAAAACAAAAACAAAAACAAAACCATATCTTTTGCATGCGCTCAGAAAGGGCTAAACTTTACTAAAGTGATTTATGTCATAATGTTTAACATGAAAATGTTTGTTATACAAGTTTTATTTATTTAAATTACGACAAAATAGTACGTAGCGAATATAGACTTTTAGTGAATCTGGACTCGAGCATTTCCAGTCACTGTCCTGCCCGGTTTTTTTGACAAATAATATTTTTCAAACCTCGAATTTTTGTCCTTATAACCTCTACGCACGTATTACGAATGTTTTTGAAAACTTTTTCCAATATTATCACAGTCAAGAGAACTGTTTATCAGAAGCAAAAAGAAGTAGGAAGTGGTGCAAACAGAGTATTTTGTGTGCAATTATTATGGTAGTAAAGATAGTACAGTATTCGAAAATACTATGAAGCAAGGGCAAGGAGAGTAGTGAGGTGACCATTTCTGAATTATTTGAAATCAATAATCTCACAATCAGTTGTGATTATTAGAATTAATAAAAAAAAAAAAAAAAAAAAAAAAAAAAAAAAAAAAAAAAAAAAAAACTCGAAAAAGAATTGTTAAACTCAACTGAGATAATATACAATAATTCGTCACGACCAATTCGAGTCCTACCATTACGATCAACATTATCGGCTGTTCTCAAGATTTTTTGTATCGAATATATTCGGCGCACGGTAGCGCGGCCGGCGCGCTCAGACTGCGTATATTACAAACGCGAAGATGGGCTTTGACGGTATGCGTAACCGTCTGTGTAAGTGTGCGTTGCGTCTGCGTCAGACACCGACGCAACGCACACTTACACAGACGCTTACGCATATCGTCAAAGCCCATCTTTGCGTTTGTAATATACGCAGCCTGGGCGCGCTGCTGGCTATGGATGCCACTTCAAAAACGTAAAATGAAATCATATACAGGGTGATCCAGTTTGACCGGATAATACTTTAACCAAATTTTTTTCATATTTTTCTGAATCGAAAAGTCCTCTGCAACTTTTCACAAAACTCAAAAACAAAAAAGTTATTCAAGTTCGAAATTTTAACAATAAACGCGCTTTTACGAGGAGTGGGAATCAAAACCACGTACTAACCTTTACCTAAATTTTCTTCATATTTTTCTGAGTAAAAAAGTCCCTCACCACTTTTTAAAAAACTCAAAATCAAAAAAGATATTCGAGTTAGTAGTTTCGACCAATCAGATTTCTCAGATTTCAAACTCGAATATCTTTTTAGATTAAATTTCAAACTTGAATAACATTTTTGTGTTTGAGTTTTGTGAAAAGTGGCAGAGGACTTTTCAATTCAGAAAAATATGAAAAAAATTTTGGTTAAAATATTATTCGGTCAAACTGGACCACCCTGTACAGGTATACATATACGAAATGAATCAAAGTAGGCGACCCGCGCGAGAGAGACGATGCGCATCTCTCTTGCGCGTCATTTGTCTTTTGTCCTTTGTCAACAATATGTATAATATGAACTAAGATGGCGATCCGTGCGAGAGAGAGAGGGGGGGGGAGAGAGAGATTTCAAATGTTAGAACATAACTGGAACTTGATAATTTAAATTTTTGATTGATATTGCAGGTATAGTATTTGATACCGATTAATTACCTTTATTATCATTATTATTATTAATTGAAACGAAAATCGCAAAGTTTCCTTTCTGGAAGATTATGTAACTTTCATGGTTTTTTGCTTGTTGAGTAAAAATTTTGCATTGTTTTTATAAAATTTTTTTGTTTAAACAATTTATTCATACAAATTTTTTAACAATATTATATTTACAACATATTCGTCCATTTCATTGTTTCTTGGGTTGCTGTGTTAGAATTTGACATTGTTTTTTTTAAATTCCTTTGTTTTAAAAATCTATTTAAACGAATTTCTGCACAATTTTGTTTTTACAACATATATGTCCTTTTCATAGATTTTTGGAAAAAAATTTTATGTTTACAACATATATATCCATTTCATGGTTTTTTTTGGAGTTGCTGAATTGGAATTTGACATTTTTTTTGTAAAGTTTTGTTTGCACAATTTATTAAAAACAAATTATTTAACAATTTCATTTTCATAACATATATGTCCATTTCATAGTTTTTTGGGTTGATAGGTTAAAATTTGACATTGTTTTCGTAAAATTCTTTTGTTTGAACAATTTATCTAAACAAATTTTTATCAATTTTATTTTCACAACATATATGTTCTTTTCATCGTTTTTTTGGGTTGCTGAGTTGAGATTTGAAATTTTTTTATGGAAATATTTTGTTTTAACGATTTGTTTAGAAATTTGTTACCAATTTTATTTTTACAACATATATGTCCATTTCATGTTTTTTTGGGTTGCTGAGTTGGGAATTTCACATTGTTATTGTAAAAATCTTCTGTTTGAATAATTTACTTCGACAAATTTACTAACGATTTTTTTTTCTCTACGTATAAATATGTCCATTCTATGGTTTTTTTTTGTTGCTGAGTTAAAATTTGACATTGTTTTTGTAAAAATCTTTTGTTCGAATGATTAACCTAAACAAATTTTTTAACGATCTTGTTTCACAACATATATGTCCAGTTCATCGTTTTTTGAGTTGCTAAGTTAGAATTTGACATTGTTTTTGTAAAATTATTTTACATAAGTAATTATTTGAACAAGTTTGTGAACAATTTTTTTCTCAAAACATATGTCAATTTCATGGTTACATATAAGATTCAAGATTACTAGGGATAAATTTATACACATTAAAAATACAAAGTACATATATCTTGTATGAAATAATATACAACATATTATTAAACTGATATTTCAAAAAAAATAATTCTACACGAACAATGTCAAAACCACACTGTGCAAACAAAAAACTATGGAAATGACGTATATTTTGCAAAAAAGAAACATTGCTATGATTTGTTTAAATAGATTGTTGAAATTGATAAATTTAACAATATTTGTCAAATACTCGTCCAGCAATTCAAAAAACTATAACAAGCAGGCATATACGAGGTTTGTTCAAAAAGTATCGCGAATTTTGAATTTTCGCGGGCTACGTATGTTCGATTTTTGATCTTTTGGTGGCATTATGTTGGTACTCA
>JAPYZL010160961.1:0-10668 GCA_030522825.1 Platygaster orseoliae
TATTCAGACACTGAAAGCGATATCTTTCTGAAGCATATTATCGCGGGAATATTGAATGGTTTTTTGTCCGGATTTTGGTGGCGCACCCTGTATAGTAAAAATCACTAAAGAATACAGTTTTTTTAACTGGACCTGTTAAGTTATGTGTAAAAAAAATATAATTCATCCAACTGAAAATATTTATTACATACAACGTTAGCGATTTGTGAAAAAAATTGTATTTTATTAATGGCTCAATAAATGTTGCGTCAGTTTTACTTGAATAATTTTTCGGAATGAGAAGTTGTTTCCCAATATGACTAAATGATGACTACAACTATTATAACTACAGTTATAATTTAACAATAATTTTTATAGTAATTTTTTTACTAATGATTTTTGACGAAATAATTGCTATAATTATAAAGAAATGCTGAAAATTTATTTATAAAAGTTAATGACTTAAACATTCTTTTATGTTTGGTAATATTTCAAAATACCAAACTGTTTTTTGTTTAAACTTAAAAGAAATTAAACAAATCTTCATACTATTGCAACAATGGAAAATTCTCGAAAAAAAATGCCGAGAATCTCGTAATTTTGCAAACACATTACAATAACAACAGATATTAAATTCGTTAAAATTACTGACCTTTCCTGAAAGTCACAAGTTTCTTCGATATGTGGTTTTTTAGTGATAAAAAGCCCAGAAGGAACAACGGAGATGACTTCAAACAAAATTTTCTCCTCTTTCACGAGATCGCAGTTGCTATACAATAATCTGTCAAAAATTCACAAAAAATCACATTTTATTCAAATATTCGTACTCAGCCAAATTGTTATTCAAAAATATTATAATTTTCATACATTTTATAAAAATACGATAATATATTTAAAAATCGAACTGAAATTTAATTGTGAAAAACATGTACCAGTTGTTGTGTGAGGTGTTCAGTGTGAGTGTGCGCGTTAGTATCCTCAAAATTAAAAGCTACCTCACAAAACGTTCGATTTGTTGAAAAACCAGTTTCCCACTGATGTGACAAGTCGCTGAATTATTCGCATACGTAAAATGTGGTTCAAGCACATTATAAAGGCGAGGAGATTTCGTCTTGACAATGCATCTGTGTGTTTTAACTATACTGCAGTCATGGATTATTGCGAGATCACTGTGAAGGGATTCTTTGTATGTCCTGAAAATTAGTAAGAACAAAATTCAAAGTTATTTAAAATTTACAACATTCTATATGCTGAGGAAATGAGAAAAATTTTTTAATTATTTGAAAATGTACGACCTCCAAAATGATTCCCGGTCATTTTCCCGAATCCAAGTTCCCGAACGATCATTTTCCCGAAATGTCATTATTCCGAACATATTATTTCCCGAATAGCCATTTTCCCGAAAGTATTTTTCCCAGAACGATAATTTTCCCGAAAGTATTAATTTCCGAATTTCGGTTGGAATTTCACTTTTATTTCAATTGTATACATTTATGAATTTCATAAGAAAAGTATTCAATAAAAAGAGTGATGGTAAAAGTTTTAAATTTTAAAACTGTAAATTTTATTTTATTTCAAAATTAAAAATTTTCATTTAAAATTTTACTTTAAATTAATTTAAAAATACAATTAAAAAATTTTATTTTTAATTAATTTAAAAATACAATTTTAAAATTTTATTTATTAATTTAAAAATTTTATTTATTAATTTAAAAATACAATTTTAAAATTTTATTTATCAATTTAAAAATACAATTAAAAAATTTTATTTATTAATTTAAAATTTTTATTACAATTTTGAAATTTAAAAATCGTAAATGCGTAACCATGACATTTCTAGACATTAGGCTAATAGGAAAATTTCCCGTTCGGGAAAATTAAAAACCCCTCGGGAAAACGGATTCGGGAAAATGATTTTTAGGGAATATGGCCGTTCGAAAAAAGACCTTTCGGGAAAATTGATTCGGAAAAATGGTCGGCAACGCTCCAAAATATATGAAAAAGTGAAATACCCTTGATTGACACCATAAAAAATTAAATATCCAAGTTACTTTGTCACCTAAAAATATCCTTTTGTAGTTTATCGATGTTTCGCAAATATGTGCGTTCGAATTCCAATTTTTTCCTGCGATGAAAAACGTCGTTTCTGAGTGATTTGAAGGCGGCGTTATAACGAGGGTGGTTGCGATACTGACACGTATTTTTTATGTCGAAAGTCACTATTGTCCCACCTATTTCGATAGTGCCAACGCCTCCAGCCATGAAGCATGTTTACCTTTACTTTTTATACGTTTCTGCAGCAGAGTAAACAAGGCTACATTTTTTGATGATCGAGCGATCTTTATTTTACAAACAATGTTTTTCTAAACGCGCAGCAATATTTAATTTGATCAATGAAGTCAATCGCTATAAATCTAAGCATGAAAAATATTCAATCACAGAATTTCAAAACTTGATTCGTGAATGTAAAATTTTGATAATGTTAATTTTTAATTTACATTTTTTTTAAACAAAAAAATATATTATAAAAATTCAATTTTTAAATTTTATTTAATGAAATTTTAAAAAATATATGAAAATTTGCTACCAGATGAAAGAAAAATTTTTAAAAAATTTTCATTCGTACTCCCTTTTTTGAAATATTAGTAACAAAAAGAATTTGGCTTTTTTGTAAAATATTACAATATAATTTAGACTTTAAAAAATATACGAATATTTTTCATCAGATAAATGATAAAAGAATTATTTTAATTTTTTCAATTATGTTCCTTTCTTTGAACCAAAGAATTCGGTTTTTTTGAAAAATCTCGCAAAGTAAAAAATAATTTAAAATATGTGTATGTAAAATGAAATCGTGTTATAAATTGTAATATTTTTAAGTCCTCCATTTTTTTCAAAAAGTAATTTGAGAATTACAAATTTAATTTTTGAATTCACTTTGAAAATCTTATAATTTATATATAAAAAAATATCACAATAATGACTTACTACTTAAAAATGTCTAATTTATACAGAATTTCAGATTTTATAATAATATTTGTATTTTATTAAATATTTTATTAAAATATAATAATGTGTATTGTGCGACTTGATACATTTTTTTCGTATGAAATTCAAGGATGTGGCAAATTTAGAGGTCTTATGAAATTGTGTTATTTTAATTGACATTATTACGAGATTTAACTACACTGGGAAATTTTTAATTATATTACTTGAAAATGAACGTATTCTTGAAAAAAAAAACTTGATCAAGTAGGTATCTAAAACTCTAATAATACTTTCTAGTTAATGAAAGTTCATCATTTTTAAGCAACAAAAGTGTTTGATAAACACGTATCGCTTTAGAAAGTTTTCATGAATCGTGCTACTTTCAATGACAATGCAGACGAAAACTGCTGACATATAGATAATAGTATTAATTAAAGTTGTAGCTCTTGGTAGAAGTAAAAGCAGTTTGTGTCGCTTTATTTTATTGAAAGTTAAGTTACAATTTTTTATTTCAAATAAATTTTCTTGAATTAATCATTCATCAAAGTTGATTTTGACAATCATAATTTATTAGAGATCACGATTTAATCAGTGATTTGTAGATTTTTTTTAAAAATGAAAATTTATATATACACACACACACACACACACGCGCGCGCGCGCGCGCGAATGATAAATACGAATAAAAATATTTTATCTTGATAAATCCAAGTTTGAGAAGTGAACTAATAAAAATGTTCCATCGTTTTTATCCGAATTTTTTATTCTATACATTTTCCAAATGAAAATAGCTTAAAAATTCTGTATCAATAAATTATGTCAATCGTAATTTAATATAAAAATGTTATTTTCATAAAACTCATATTTGTATGTAAAAATTAATTCAAATATAAAAAAATCGAACACTGGCAGTAAAAAATTAATAATTTTTCAGCAAAAGTTATCACAAATTCGCAAAGAAAAACTTTACTCAAATTTATGTTTTTTACTTTTCAAATGATTTATTTAAAGAAAAAAATTTCATCATAAAAAGAAACATGTTCTGTCACTATAACTGAGTTTTACAATTCTAAAATTTTAAAACACAAAAAAATATCAGTAGTCAAAAAATTGTTTGGCTGAAACATACACTGAAATTCGCCGATTCAAGTTCAAAACTTGAAAAACCTCAAAGGCGACAAATCAAGATAATTCATAACAATAATTATATAAAATGATTTATTTAAAAATAACTATGAAAAAAATAAAACTCTATTTCATAACTGAAATAATATTTAAGTTACGTTTATTACTAGTTATTTAAAATAAATTTTTCTTATACGAAGTTTTCGAATTCATGGTTTATATTTAAAGCTTACTGAAATTCTCGTAAATTCTCGTAAAAACTTACAATTTTTTCCAAAAAGTATTTGTAATTTTATCTTTTCAATTTGCGATTTGAAAATTGATGAACAAACAGAAAATTTGTGAAGTTGCAAAAAAAAATTATAAATTTTTCATTGAATTTTATCAATTCTTGCACAAAAACTTCCTTCGATTCATTTAATATTAATTACATATAGTTTCTTATTTTTCTAATCACTTTTCAAGTGAAAAATTTAAGTAAAAAGAAAAGAAAAGCATATTAAAAATATAAATTCTCTATCGTATTATTATTAAAAAAATATTTACAAATATTATTATTTTATTTATAATTTTTATTTAACTATTTATATTTTAGAAACGTATTTGTAATCTTACGTTTCGAATGCTCAATTTCAAAATTGATTAAAAAATAGGGAAATTGGAAAGTTGCAAAAAATATTAAAATTTTTTTAATTAAAACTTATAAATTTTTAAACGAAAACTTCTTTCGATTCATTTAATATCGCTTATAGGTTCTTAAATATCTTATCACTTTTCAAGTGCAAAATTTAAGGAAAAAGAAAAATAAAGCATAATGAAAATGGAAATTTTCTATAGTATTATCATTTTCATTTTTTTTTGTTTATTATTTTAATTTAGTTATTTATTATTTTAAAAGTATTTGTAATCTTACGTTTCAAATTTTGGATTTGAACATCGATCCAAAAATATAAAAATCATAAGTTTGTAAAAAGATATTACAAATGTTTTTTTGAAACTTATAAATTCTTAAACAAAAATATCTTTCGATTTATTTAATATCGCAAATGGTGTCACATTTTTCTTATCATTTTTCAAATCCCAAATTTAAGGAAAAAGAAGAGCATAATAAAAATGGAAATTTTGTATCGTATTATTAATTAAAAAAAAAAATAATAATAATAATAATAATTTTTTTTTAATTAATCGTTTATTATCAAATTCGAATTTTCGATTTGAAAATTGATAAAAAAACAGAAAAATTCTACAGTTGCAAAAAAATATTATAAATTTTTCATTGATACTTATCACTTCTCAAATAAAAACTTCTTTCGATTCATTTAATACTACATACAGTTTCTCAGTTTTCTTATCACTTTTCAAGTGCAAAATTTGATGAAAAAGAAAAAGAAAAGCATAAAAAAAAATAGAAATTTTCTATCATATTACTATTTATAAGAAATAATAATAATAATAATTTTTACATTATTATTTTTATAATTTAAAAAATTATTCATAATCTTACATTTCCAATTTTCGATTTGAAAATTGACCAAAAAATAGAAAAATTTTGTAGTTGCAAAAAAACATTATAAATTTTTTATTGAAACTTACCAATTTCCAAACGAAAACTTCTTTCGATTCATTTAATATAGCGTATGGTTTCTCATTTTTCTTATTACATTTCAAGTGCAAAATTTAAGGAAAAAGAAAAAGAAAAGCATAATGAAAATGGAAATTTTCTATTGTATTGCTATTTATAAAAAAAATAATAATTTTCACATTATTATTTTTATTATTTAAAAAATTATTTGTAATCTTACGTTTCCAATTTTAGATTTGAAAATTGACCAAAATATATAAAAATTGTTAAGCTGCAAAAAAATATTATAAATTTTTTATTGAAACTTATCAATTTTCAAACGAAAACTTCTTTTGATTCATTTATTATCGCATATAGTTTCTCATTTTTCCGATCACTTTTCAAGTGCAAAATTTAATAAAAAAGAAAAATAAAAGCATAATGAAAATGGAAATTTTCTATTGTATTACTATTCATAAAAAAAAGACAATAATAATTTTTACATTATTATTTTTATTATTTAAAAAATTATTCGTAATCTTACATTTCCAATTTTCTATTTGAAAATTGACCAAAAAATAGAAAAATTGTTAAGTTGCAAAAAAACATTATAAATTTTTCATTAAAACTTATCAATTTCCAAACGAAAACTTCTTTCGATTCATTTAATATCGTGTATGGTTTCTTATTTTTCATGTCACTTTTCAAATCCAAAATTCAAGGAAAAAGAAAAGCATAATGAAAATGGAAATTTTCTATCAATGATCATTTAAAAAATAAAAATAATTTTTTTATTTATTATTTTTATTGATTTATGTATTATGTATAAAAATTTGGAATCTTACATTTCACATTTTTGATTTGAAAATTGATCATAAAATAGAAAAATTGTTAAGTTGTGAAAAAATATTAAAAATTTTCTATTGAAACTGATCAATTCTCAAACGAAAACTTCTTTCGATTCATTTAATATCACATATGGTTTCTCATTTTTCTTATTACTTTTCAAGTGCAAAATTTAATGAAAAAGAAAAGCATAATGCAAAAGGAAATTTTCCATCATTTTAATTTACGTTTCTTATTCTAGACATTTTCAAAATTAAAAAAGCTTCAAAATTTTATATCAAAATTTAATGACAACCATTACTTTACATAGAAATGTCATTCTTATGAAAAACCATATTTGTATGTAAATACTATTTCAAACATATAAAAATCAAACCCTGACAACAAAAAGTTAATAAATTTTCACCAAAAGTTATCACAAATTTGCATTGAAAAACTTCACTTAAATTTATTTTTTCATTATTTATACCACTAGGTGACATATTTAAAAGCAAATTACAAAAATCACATTACAAAAACAAAAAATATTCTGTCACTTTCATCCAAATTTCCCAATTCTAAAATTTGGAAACAAACATCAGTAATCAAAAAATTTTCCAAATTCAAGCCCAAAGACATCGAAAACCGCGAAGGCCAAAAATCAAAATAATTCATGATTCAACATTCCGAAAATAATCAATGAAAATCTCGTAAAAAATCCAACGAAAAACTCGGTGAATGTAGAAAAAAAAGGAAAAGTGACAATTGTCAAACGGAGAAGTCGTACCCATTTCTTTGTGTTTCATTGCACTGCTCGTAATATTCCAAACACTGGACACTCCACGAAAATACCGATTCGGAAAAGCACGACAATGTCAAAAAAAGTCTGCAACTCGGCCGGAAAAACTTTTTCAAACGGAACCCTTTTTTTCGCGATAATTTATTGATCGCTAGAGCACTGAGCTCAACGCGATATTTAGTGACGTTTGGTGGTAAAAGTCCGTAGGATAATTTTTTAAACGCGCACTGAGCGGTTTTAAAAAATGGGATACTTTCTGACAAGAAAGATTGTATTACGCGGTATCTTACTACGCGCAAAAAACTCGATTTTTAAGTCAAACGCTATTTAGATGCTATTATTATTCACTCTCAAAACTCTCATTATACACACATTTTCGGCAATTTCAGACTTTTTGCAATTCCAGTGTGGTAAACATTAAGGAAAAAGAAAGCAATAATGTTGGTAGTATTTCAAGATGGCGCTCAATATTGACAGTTATTGAATGCCGACTTTCAAATTTAAAACAAATTGAGAATTTCTCGTAAAACGAAATAATACTCTTTAAAGCTTCAATTTTGTCACATTAAATTAACCGATTTTGGGCTCAAAATTAATACTTTCTTTTTTGCGTGTACAAATTTCGCTCACTAAATATGATATGGTTTTGTAAATATTTTTTTGTACTTGCAAAATTGAAATCTGGCGTAACCAGAAAATGGGAACTATGGAAATTCTCATAAATGATGATGCATTGATTTAAACTTGAAGTGGAAAAAGAAACACGTAGATTCATACGTGCAAATTTTTTTTTAACTCTACAAATAAATTAATTAATATAAAAAAACTACTGATATGAATTAATTTATGTCAGTAATTTTTCATAACTTTATTACATATAGTTATTTAATATTTCCAGAATTCCCTAGAAACCGTTTAAATAATCTAGAGGGAGAAAAAAACTTGCAAATTTCCGGGAATTTGCAAGTTTTTTTCTGACTGGCCGCAGCAGTCAGAAAATTTCTCTTTTGAGATCAGAAATTCTTCCTTTCGATCGTTCATCACTTTAGTTCGTTGAAAATTCGACCATTACTTGAAAATTGAAATAGGTGTTGTCGACCTGTCGCTAAATAAAATAAAAATGCTAAAAAGAGCAAACTCCATGGAATATTCTGCAAATTAATAGTGTAAAACCTTATTATACACCAATTACATCGAAATTTTGATAGAATAAAAATGAAATAAAAAATTTTGCAATTATTATATAAAATTCGAAAATTTAGGAGTTTATTCAAGAAGGGCGTTAGCGCGCGAAACCGGGTGAAACTATTGTCCTAACTCGTGGCGTCATGTCGGAAAATAGAAATTCACAAACACGAAAAACAAAAAATACCAATCGATAGGTCTTGAAAAATCAACCCAAGTCTACATTTACAACTTTATTCTATATATAAAAGTTTTCGAGAAAAAAAATTAAAATTGCTCATTTTTGTGATCGAAAAATCAAATATTTTTCAATATTTAACTCGCTGCGAATGATTTGTTATTCATCGGAACTGCATATTTTATAGCAATTATTATTCGTGGAGCTTCAGTGGAGATGACAGTGTTGAAAAAGTGATCAAAAAACGAATAACAATTAGTTTTTTTTTAATCCGAAAAAAACCATGTTTTTTGGTCACAGATTAAAAAATGTCTCGAGGAAGTTTGAGCTGCGACAAAGTTTCCACATCCTTGTCGACCACTAGTATTTTGCCGAACTTTATGGAAAATTTTAACTCGATAGCTTCATAATTAAGCGAAATACAGCGAGTTGAAGTGGAGCGCGCGATTTGCCGTGCGACATTCAGCGCAACGCGTTGCGTCAAGATTTTTGTATTGAATCAGAATTTCTCAAATTGACCTCTAAAAATAAAAGCTCGCCATAATTTTATGATTTTATATTCAATCGCTAGATATTTCGGTCCAAAACAACTCCAAAACATTTTTTGTCGATATCTGCATTCTTGCAAAAGTTATTAACATTGAAACTTTTAGACAGCATTTTACACAATTATCGCTATGTACGAACTACTGAATGAAATTTAATGCAATTTGGCAGAAATGAAGTTGGAACTCTAAACTTTCAAAAAAATTAGTTGACGATCGAAAAATTTGATTTTATATTTTTAAAAAAATTTTTGTTGATAAATAATTGAAGAATTTTTTAACTGTTCGACCTCCTATCGAGATCGGGAAATAAGTGTTTTTCTAAATATACTCGAGCTGTTATTTTCGAAAGAAAATTTTAGTGATCTTTATAAATCTTGGATTTGGAAAATTTTCAATGGTGCGCCGCACGAGCGCGTCCGCGGGAGCCTCGGCAATCGGCGCGCAATATTAGAGAGTACGGCGTGTAATGTTGCATTTTCTTTTGCTTTACAAGTGATTTTTTCCATATTCACAAGTTTTTTATAATACGGTAGTGATTAGAAGTACGTAAGTGATCATTAAGCGTCAACGGAAATCATTTTTGGATCAGGTATCGCCTTGACCTGCACGGTCAGTCTGGATCCCAAAAAAAAAGGTTTCCGTTAACGCTTTAGGACCACTTATGCATTTTTTCTGTAACTTGTTTCAAGAGACACACGCTGTATATTATAGAATTTCGCGCAAAAACTATTTTAATAAAATAATAAATACCTGAGCCGTAAGCACCATATATTAAATATTAACTCAAATTAATTTTAGTGAAATAAAAAGTAATGAAGTATCATGAAAATATTTAAATAAAGTACAATAAAATAACGCGCGAAAAAAAACTCACTTGAAATTCGCGATATAAATTTCGCCTGTATTTTTTTTTTCTTGGTATGAGACGAAGAGAACGGAAGAAGGGGCGCGAGAAGCAGCAGCAGAGGGGTTGAGGGACGTATATCGAATATCGTTGGTGTGCTCCTGGCAACAGGGCCAATCGGCGAAGACGCGCAAGCAGGCGACGGTTATTAGTCACTCATTTCCCTCGATTTGTCGAATAACTCGGCTCCATTCCAGGAAATGAAGAGAAAAATACGTCCAATTCCAACAAGTACCTAGCTGGTAGTCCCAGAGTGATTTTCATTTTTATAAGAGAAGAGTTATTGAGAATGGAGCAAAATGAAATATGAAATGATACACCCAAACAGTCGAGAGGAGTCAATTAGGAGTCAGCGCTGACTCCTTGTTGAAATACTAAAAAAGAAACCTTTTATGTGCAAATAGTGAATAAAATTCGAAAGTATACTTGATGAACTTACAAAAAATCCAAAAAATCTCGATTTACTATGAGAATATGTACAAGAAAAAATAAAGGTGCACCGAGCATAACGCGACCCTGGACCCCCCCCCCTCAAACATACATTGCAAATGTAAAGGGCCGGCCGTCGCTTGTGTG
>JAPYZL010160984.1:0-12001 GCA_030522825.1 Platygaster orseoliae
TTTTCTGCTATGAAATGTCATTCGAAGTTCTCGAGACATATGAAAACATCAGAATATCAAAAGCCAACACCTAACCCAACCTTACGCCTTGTCTGTAATTTGGCGTGTCTGTAATTTGTCGTATCCCCAAAGGAATAAATTTATACAAGACTTTACGATTTCTCGTTCTTTTTTTGCTTTGGCTGCTGTAAAATACCATATCCATCGTCTCCAAGAAAAAGAAGTTAAATTTATTTTACAAAATAATCATCTCCAGATAATGAATTCTCGTTATAAATTTTCTCAACTCTGACAAAAACTACTACTACAATTGTCTACTTCCTGCTTTTCACTCAAACTTTTCCAACTGCGAAACTAGCTTAATATGGTTTCTCGATACAGAAAAAACCGATTGAAAAACAGCACAAGTGCTTTCCACGATTTCCCTCCCATGAGCCCCCTTAAACAAACAATTCGAGAAACCCACAAAACGCCAAAGGTCAAGTATTTCCCGGCATTTTCCACGTTGCGTGCTCCATTCTCAATTTGTATTACCCCAGAACAACGAAAACATCTCAAAACGCAGCCATACAGATTTTCCTCTCCATTGTGGAGCGAGAGGTACAAAAAAGAGCGTGGTCTCGTGGTCAAGTATTCACTCGGTACATTGAGCGTTTTTAACTACCGCGGCGCATAAAGGGAAGGCATGAAAAATTATGGGCAGGTCGTTGCGCCGGACTAATTCAAAACTAAATATTTAATCTTGAGCAAAGCGAGGGCTGCGCGGGAATAGCCTCGGCACAAAGAACACTCAAGCCTCGAGCGACTCAAAAGTCGCAATGAGCGACGATAAGGAATCGCGCGTGAAAGCCGAGGGCGCCGAGGCACTCGAAAAAGCTCCAAAAGATGGTTCTCCGGTTGTTCCGCATATTCGCTCACGGCGGCGGCGGCGGGTTAACCGTGTGGACTCTGGGAGCACTCGCGGGACGAACTCAAGGCTTCTAAATCCATTCTCGGTTGTCCTTTCCTCCTCATTTCGCCGAGATAAATCTCACGTCTAGCGAAAATTCACCAGGGAACATTCAAATGACGCCAAGTTGTAAAAAAACCGCAAGGCTTCTACTGTATACGACTAAAGCATCAATCTCTACAAATTTTCAGCTCCTTCTAAGTTATAAATTTTTGGTTGCACCAACTATTGATTTAGTAAAATACGAGCTCACCAAAGTTTTGGATAGTACAACCAAAGTTTTAGATATGATAACCAAATTATTGGTTATTGCGACCTATGTGCATGAGATTTGAGTTTGGCTAGTAAGCACCGAATGTATACCTTTCTAAATCACGAGAACACAGTCTCGATCAATTTCAAATATTGTTTTTTCGGGAATCGCAAACGCAATGCATCGAAAATCACAACTCAAACGAGGAATTGCAATTGCGCCACGTCGAGTGATTAGACGTTGGTACATACATGTACAGTCGCAAATAGCGCGTGTTCATCTATCAGAGCATGCACGACATCGGCCGCACTTAGTGCTCTCTCAGTGCTGATTCAGCCTGACACCGTTAGCCAAATAGGTGAGCGATCGAAGCGTGCCCGAAGAAGAGCAAGGATACACGAGCGGACCTGTACGTATCGACAAGCAGTTTCCGGGTTTGAGCACACGAGGCCGAAGATTAGGGAACATTAGAAATAGATGGCTAGGCACCGAAATCTTCGAGTCTCCCGAGGATTTCGAAGGATTACGTCACGGATTAGAGGCACGATTCGAAGATATCCGGTCAAGACACGCAAAGCAATGTCATGGCAATCAGTGCACCATTTTTGCGGTTTCAAGTTGAGGTTTAAACAAGAGTTGCATTTTAGCGAGAAAGGATTAAGTAAAATAATCACAGATATCAGAAGAAAAATGAGTGATAAACATGAAAATCTTGAAACTTGTAGTACTTCGTAAGTAATAATAGGAATATAAGTCAATGAATGATGTCTCGGAGACATGTTTTCAATTTTATTATCTCGATATTCTATCACCAAGATGCTTAAAAATGATACAAAACTCAACAAGCTAATTTTACTAAAGGAATTACAAATAATTATTAAGTAAACTGACATATTCAATGAAATTTCTAACCTTTGACATTGAATAACACGTAATGCAGGGTCAAGATAACCATTGCCGATGTATGAAATAATAATTTAATATGATTTCTTATGAAAATTCAAAAGTTTTGTCAACTAAACTTTCTTACAGGTGAAGAGGCAAAAAATAGCAAGCATAGTAACATTCATCAACAACGGCTGACATAACTTGAATGATATTTTCGAAGAAAAACCTTATCATTAAAACATATCGTATTGTGGAAGATATGAATTTCTCATTGGAGTATAAACATTTGAATTTAAACATTTCTGCCTACGTGTAAAAAAACTCTGAAAACCTTAACAAGAAATTTATTAAACTATCTTGATCTGAAAAGCTGCCTTAATTATAAAAATTAAATACACTTTCAAACTTTAAAAAACATTCTCACAAAATATTAGTAAGAGCTAATTAGTATTTTCTATTCAATTTGTTTTCATAATGATGATAATGAATGTTCATAAAACAAAAATTTTACTTTTGTTAGCCCTTATTAAGCTGGAACATTCCATTCTATCATTAGAAATTCTTTGACGGCAGCGTGAATTTGATATTCTACCCTTCGTTGTAAAGTGAGTACCATGATTCGACTGTTGATTCACCCCATTTTAATTAACCAGCTCTTGAGTGGAATGAACGTGCGTTGGATAGAGCAATTACGGGAATATTAAATTGTCAGGTAAATTCTCGAAGCGGACTTTTTGCACACTTTGTGCAACCCTTGTCGTTCTCAGTAGAATAGAATGGAATATTGTTTATTCACAATTTGCTAGTAATCGGATATTTGGACGTGAATTACTAGCGAACTGTGAATAAAATATCGTACTATGAGTTTTGAAAATTGCCTATTTTGACGAAACGATTACGGCCCTCGGCTTCGCCTCGGGCTGCAAACTATCGTTTCGTCGAAACCGACAATTCCAAAACTCGCAGTAATATACTATATCACGTAGATTTATCCGTATAATTCTGTCCTTTTCATATTTTCTCAGAAAAATACGCATTGAAACACAAAAATAAATTCACATAGATTAGGATAAAAAAACTTCAAAAAAGAATTTTTATAATTATTTTGAAAGTCAACTATGTAAGAAACTTCCCAATGAGAAATTATGCATGAAAATAAAGAATTTCGAATTATCGATTCCTATCTGATTATTGAGAAACACGACTTTTCTAGTTCATTTTTATTATCATATTTAATTTGAAAAATGTACGTTTATAAGAATCGATATAAATTCTTGGTAGCCTTACAATATTGTTTTGCAATTTCATTAACGTGATTTCTGAAGTTTTTTATGTGAACCTTACAGTTGTAGTCAATATTTTCGGAAAATTCTTTGATTTAACTGTATAATATAGAATATCATATCACTTATTGTTTAGCGTAATCAGAATGTTCGGGTTTTTGAAATTTAAAAAATCACAAACTTTTGACTCGTTTCAATTCACGTACAACATGCTCGTGCTATGTACGACCATACGTTGCTCTATATCACTAGGTACCAGCACTGGCGTACTTGTATCAGATTTATCACCGACGTCTCATACATGCAAATGTAACCATCCAAATTTTGCAAACTCTGAATTCTATTATTTAGATGGATGAATGAAAACATGAAAATATGTTAATTTAAAAATTTTTGAGTTTACGTTATGAGATTTATCACGTTCGAATTTCCAGGTTCAAAAGTTCTGATATGATAATTCGTGAGTAACACAATCGTTGTACTTTTATATTATTTCATTAATTTCTGAATTTTTTCAAACACTACGCCAAATAAAATGAAAGATGAAAAAATTTTTATGTCAGCCTACCCTGTTTTGTTTATTTTTTTTTTTTTTTTTTTCTAACGACATTTCATTTCAAGTTTTAAAGTAAGAATTGAAAATAATACAGAACCCTACAGAAGAATTTCCTAATAATAAGTTGAAATTTTAAGAACTAGTATTTGCCATTTCATAATTTCAGAATTCAATTCTTTTTTAGTAATATCTTCTTTTTCTATGTTCAAAGCTTTCTCTTCCTGAAAACACAATGTTTAAAAAATTGCTGATACATCATTGAATTATGTAAAGTTTAAAGAAAATAATTTTAATTAAAACTTTTATAATTTCCATCGTATGACACTAGTGCTAGCTATTGCATTTTCTTTTTTTCTTTATTTCGAAACGTCGTTCGTAACAAAAAGAAACTCAAAGAAAAATTACACTATTTTAGCAACTTTTCGTTGCCTTTGAAAAAAGAGTTTTTTAGGCTAATTTGGTGTCACTTAGTAAAAAAATTTTCATTATTTATTTTTACAAAGAAGCGTTATCAAAATGATTGAAAAAAGGTTTTTTTCTTAGTCATTGCCAAATATATCAAAAATAGTTGATGTAATAACCAGAAAAGTCTATCATGAAAAGATATACTTTTTAGTTTTAGAGTGGTATATAATACTATTTTTATCGATCAAAATAGTAGTTTCCAAGTTACAGTTACTGAAAGTAAAAAAAAATTGCTTTAACAATTACTCATCTTCAAAAAGGCACATTTTTCAATTTCAGTGGCTGTATCTTGAAAACTACTATTTCGATTGATAAAAGCAGTACATTACCGTAAAGCTAAAAAGTATACCTTTTCAATGATTAAGGTTCCATGTTGATTAAGTTGATATTTCTTGATATTTCTGCCGATTAACGAGAAAACCAATTGTTTTCAAATATTTTGATAACTTTTCATTGGAAAAATAATTTTCGTATTCACCGACCCCAAATTATACAAGACACTTTTTTCGCAAAGTAAATTTTTCGTGTAAATTAATATTATTCATGATATTGGAAATTAAATCTCAGAATCCAAAATCTACTCAATTATTAACAGACTCTTGAAGTATTCCAAAAATCATAACATGTCCCTATAAACTACCAATTTCGGTACATTTATACTCGACACACTCACATAAACCTATCATGGAAAGAAAAAGTTGTCTCCGAAAAAAAGCGTTATTCTTAAGCCCTGGGTCATAAAGAAAAACCGGTTGTCAGTAAAACTCTTAATGGGCTTAGGAAATGGGCCCGGAGTCTTTTCAATGATGATGCGGGGCATATTTATTTCGTATCCTCGAGTTGCTGATAGGGGTAATCATGGAAGAACCAGAGGGGTTCCTTCCCTTCTTACGGCCGGAGATTCCGTTGATCCGAAACCCATACAAACAACACTAGGTATTCGGAGGGTGAAAAGATACGTCTACACGTTCACATGCGTGATCTTTTCCAGTCCTCGTGTACTTTTTTCAGCAGGGACGTTACTTTAATGACTCTCATAATCGACCTGTCGAATCGCACCGACGAGACGACGCCAGAAGTTTCCGGTTTCACCTCGAAGTAAAAATTGAAACCGAAGGAAAAACACGAGGAAACTTGTAGGAGCCTTTTGTTGAAAAAGTACACGATTTAGCCAGAACAAACAGCCGAATTGGGTTGATCAATGGGTGCATGATTCGATCGAATTAAGTAAAAGTAGACTGAGTCTTTACAGGCATGTGCTTTTCCAGAAAATTTACACTGTGGATAAAGCTGTGAATTCAACAAGGAAGTGTAATATTCCTGAAAGCTTTTAGAATGTTTGATTTCGTTTTTTCCGACGATTTTATGAAATTACTGCCACATAAAAAATTTTTTTATCTTCTGATTTCTGTGATTTTATTTATTTGAGATTGTTTAATACAAAAACAATTTAAATATATTACAATGCCATTGTACGGAATTGCACGTGTCACAAATCTTTGTCGACCATACTTTTTAAATCTGTGAACTCCAAATGAACTTTTTCAACTACATACATTTTAACCATTTAAAATCCTCCATCGTCAGCAAACTAGAAAGTTCCTGATTCCCAAAGTAAACTGCAGACTCGAAGATGAAATTGAGGACTATTTTTTTCATTTAAGGAATAAAGTTGCGTGCAAACATGACTGCGAGTAACGAAAAGTCAAGTGTCCGGTGAATCCTTCCGACTTTTGTGTATCTCTCATAGCCGAGAGAACTTCACTCGCGGAATTGCAGTCTTCCGAACCGTTGCTCGGCCTGCAAGAATACGAGACTTTTCCACAGTCGCATTTGCAACTTTCGGACGAATCAATTTTTCGCCTCCGCCGAGGCAGATTCGTTTTATCGAGCGAAGAAAGAGTCCGGGAAGATGACGGAAGACTGAGCGTCATTGGAAAAAAGAAGGCAAGACGATCGGGAAATTGGACCGTACTCCCTATTTTTATTGGCTGGTTTTTGCATTCTACCGAGTCGTTGGGAAACTAAGTTACGATGTCAAAGCAGGAACATTAAAAATCTCTCATTTCATTGAGTGCGGGTGAACGTAAGTTTTATGGGTCGTAAGTTGTCCAAATTTTTGAGCGTAAAGATTAACAGTTTTTCGTAGCAATTGGAAATGTTGTCTGTTTGCTGCTTTTCGGATTTTCCATTTTTTTTGTTTTAGTTTATGATCGTCTTGAGAAAAAACATTACAGATATGATTATAATACCGTGGTGAACAAATTTTTCCCAGCGCAGCGTAGCCTAACTGAAAAAATCTCCAAAACCTTGTTATTATCTATTTATTTTTTTTTCTCGTAATTTTTCAACCTAACTAAATAGGATACTAGTTGATTTACAAAAACTTGGTATGTAACTCACTATTTGTAGAGTAATGTAACAAAATTTGATGTGTAATAGTACGCCAAATACTTTGCAAAAACATGTGAATGTAAAATCTGAAATTTTATATTTATATGTATAGGAAAACTTAATCTGATTTTGAACTATTCTTTAGAAAAATGTGAAAGAAGAGGATAAAATGTAAAAAGCGATCTGAAGAACTGCAGCTTGCTCAGACTCTACCTCTTCTACAAATGCGATGTTACAATTGTCTGGAAACTTCGTAATAGTTTTACAAGGGGTCACATAATCAGCGGGTTATCAGAAAATGTAAGGTGTTGATCAAGCTCCGAAATGCGATTTTCTAAATTGGCAGTAATTGAGACTCAAGCAAAAGTGAAAATCAGTAGATCATTATCATATTAATCTCTCAAAATATGAATGAATACGGTTTTCAATTTTGAAATTAAAATATAAAAATCATGATAAGTATGAACAAATTACACGGGACCTGATGAGTTTATTTTTCATGAAATGTATTCGGTTCACATTATTTTTTATACATAAAAATTTTAGATAGTTTAGAGAAAAAAAAAGGTTTTCAATATGTGAAATATACAGTTATTCTATTGTACTGCAAAAATTAATAAAATTTGAATAAATTATACCTAATTTTTGTAATTGTGTTCCCTATCGAAAAAAATTGACGTTGTTATTTTATTTTAATTATACTTCTGGAATAATGTTTACTATTGAAAGTGACAAAAAAGTTGGCTAATCTGGAAAACTTTTTTTTTATTTTGAAGGTTTGAAATATCTTGTACTTTGTATACATTTATAATTGTCAAAACATTATGAAATATTGAAAAATACGAAGATTGCCGAGAACTCTCGAAATTGCTAAACATTTTTAGAATTCACGAAAATTGATACAAATTTAGTGAATCATGTTTATCATTCTTTTTTTCTTTTTTTATAAGCATGATAATTTAAACGTTTTGTGATATAAACCCGACAAATTTCAAAAATATTAAAAAATTATAAAGAATTCTAGGAATGGCCAAAGTTCTTAGAAATTAGAAAGTTTAGAATATCCTTAATAATGTCTAAAAAATCAAATATTGGTACAAATGAAGAACATGTAAATTTGAAAGATTGTGAATTATTTCAATAAATTTGGAAAATTCGTAGAATTTCAGGTAGCTTTAATGAATGTTAATCATTGTGTTGTGTTGATTGTAGTATTTTTTCTAAGTAAATTTGATAACGGCATTTGTTGTTAAAAAATAACCCGAAAAACTTAGAAATATTAAAAACTCACAAAAACCTGGAAAAATTGAAAGATATTTATATGAATTCATAGAGTTACAGATAGCTTGTATAATGTTCATAATTTGTTCAATTTCGGATAATGAAAAAAAAAAAAACATAAAAACTCAACAGAACGTCAATATTTATATTATGTTCAAAACTTATAACAATAAAAAAAATATAAATTTTTTTTATATCGTTTTTATCATCATCTTGGCTCGAATCATGCATAAAAGTGTTTTTTTACATCAAACAAAAATTTAAAAAAAAACTTAAAAAGTATTCAAGAATTACGATCATTTTAAAAAATGTAAAAATCATGGATCATGTAAAAATTGTACTTATATTGAGAAAGTTTGGTTTGGTTTGCGATTTGTATAAAATTGTTTAACAATCCAATAAAGTTGATAATTCAAAGAATTGTCATCTTTTTTTTCAATTTCCAAAATTCGTTAAATTGCGGAACTGTTCATAACTTTTGTAGATTGCAAAAAATTTCGAAAAATTCGTGAAAATATAGAAACTTTGCAATATTCTATAATGAAAAATATTTACTAATTTTTATTTCGTCAAAAATATTAAAATTTCACCAAAAATCTAGAATTATTTGAAATGTAAATACATTTGTACATTTTGAAATTTTTGACGGTTTGTTAGAACAACAATCCGTTACTAAATCATTTTCATGTTGATATTTAGGCATTTTGCCGATCAAGAATTTTCCAGACGATATGTACTGGCCAAAATCACTATTTCTTGTTCCCATTTTCATACAATTGTCTGGACAGAACCAACTTGAACTTGAAAATACAAATCAACTAATAATCTGATGACTGCAACTATGAAAACTACGTTCTAGATTTCGCAATCAAATCAACTTTTCAATAAAATAAATCCTTTAAGTTATTTCATACATTACCTTTATCTAAATTTTTGATTTTCCTTTTTGAATGCATTAGAATAGATTTCCAAAGCTTTTTTTTTCATTTATAGTATGAACTGAAGAACTCATTTCATAATTGTTGCAAGTAAAGGATTTCTTGAATAAAAAATTTCTGGCTGATCTTCAATATGGAAATTTTCCTAAATGAATATTCAATTCCAGAAAAAATTTGACAAACTCAACCATTGTCACGAAGTAGTAATTGCGAATTTTGAAGGGCGAAAATATGCGGCTAACGAGAAATTCCCTGTTTCACGAACACCATAATTACGTGCTCTGCAGGAAATTTTCACTAGGGACATGTCGAATATTGCGTGAAAGATGCAAAGACGAAGCTAGAATCAGACGAGGGTTGGAATATGAAGGAAAAATTCGTTGCTACGAGGGACAAATGGGCGAAGGCGATCTGAGTTCGCTTTTATGGACGCCGTTCCTTCCGCTACGTTAAGACTCCATTTGGGGCCGATGTGAAAAAGAATCAAAAGACGCATTTCGTTAGTTATCTTCTGATTTCATCTCGACTTTGCGCTTATTACGCTCGCCGTCCCAAGGGCTGCAGCCTTTGGACTCATAAATATTATCTCGCCCGGAGAAGATTTATTTCAGCTTTCGCTTTTATGCGCGTGAATTAATTCCTACTTAGTGCGTACTCATTAGTACTTTAAAATTGCAAAAAAGTATACACTTTCCCAAAGGGTGTTCACGGGAGAAATTTTCGTTAGGGGATAAGAATAATTCATACTAATGTTTTAGAACCACGACTTTTTTCGATCCTGAATCCTTTAAATTGCATATTTTTTGCAAAAAATTGCAACCCCTCGCATCGAAATCTAAAGGAGCATAAATATAACAATAGATTCCCGCTTCATTTATTCTGCAACTTGTGATCGATGACAGCTTTCTATGGAGACAATTTTTCCTGGCGCAGGACAAAGTGGGGAAAACATTACGCGGGTCGATGTCGGGCAACGTGCATTTTTCAGCCCCGCGTCAACGTGAGGCGTACTCATCTTCCCTGAACATTTTCCGCGCCAGTTTCTTTATTATTTCAGTCATGTAATTTAATAGAGAGTTGATAGGTGCTTCCTTTAGTCATAACAGAGCGAGGGTCGGCCAGACTAATGCGTTCGTTGTCAGGGAGATCGCGTGATGTACGCTCGGCTTTTCTGCGCAGCCAAGATATCTGGCTACGCGGGCGATAATTGAGATACTTTTTCATGTGCGCGAAAAACCACGGGGGCGAAAATTAACACGAAGCAGAAACTATTGCCGCGTGAAGTAGACCCGGGCCCTACGGTCGTTGGTGTTAACGATAACGCGGGTTACATATGGCGCACATGAAAGCGCACTCGGCTCATTGAATCCACCTCGACGTATAAAATCCAAAGTAGGCAAGAGATATGCGAATTTCGAAGCGTCTTTATCACCTACATTGTGGAAATGCTGATTTCGATTTATAATAGAGGTCCAACAACGAAATGATAATTTGAATCGTGGGACGATCAGAGTGATGAAGGTTGGAGTAGCTGTGATGACAAGGGCGTAGGCAGAAACAATGACTGGCAGAGGTTTTTTGGAATCTGTCTTGATATTATTTCTTAACAATCTATAAAATTATAAAAGTTATCTAAACACTTTGATTTTTAATGCATCGATTTTCAGACAGCTATATAGATATTTATAATAACAGACACTCCTTTAACTTACCTCAATAAAGAAGAAATAGGTATGGATAATACTGAAAGTATTAATATCGAAAAATCAAGTTCCATTGTAATAAAAACGTACTTTTATAAAAAATATCCGACTCTGAGCTACAAAATTTATTTACCTTTAAAACTCTGAAATTCGTGAAATAAAAAACTTTTATAACTTACTCCAAATCGTCAAAGATGAAAAATAAAAAAATGACATAAGAAATATATTTGTCAAGTATTTCAAGAATTTATGGAATTTCCGTATTTTATGTTATTCATACAATTATGAAGTATTTTCCGGTATTTTTATAGATTAATTGTATTTCTATGATTCACTGGACGAAATTCTAGAAATCGATGAGAAAGTATCGAAATAAACAAAGACTTAAGGTTTTGAGTATTTTCATGAATTTGAATTTTTCAGAAGATTGCTGTATAGATTTCTAGAATTATATGCTTTTAAATTCTTATTTCAATGGATTTCCATATTCTTCAAATTGTCTGCAGAAAATATATCTACATAAATTTTGAATTCTGATAATTCTATAGATTATTATAGATTATTATATACGTATTTTTAGAACTCGATGATCTAGAATTACAAGTTCTATAGATAGTATGTATTTGTTTCGATTTTTCAGAAAACAGGTCTTTTATAAAATTTATATACTTTTAGTAAATTTTCAGAGTTTGTTCATGATTCAAAATAATTTTTGGTATTTTTATGCATTTCTGTCTTAATTTCTAAAATTTAGAGCTCCAGATTTCAAAGTTTCTTAGATTTTTAACATTTTTATAGATTCTAATTTTAATTTCATCAATAACTTAATTGAAAAAATTTTTTGAATTCGATTTTTCTCCGTTATCCTTACAGAAAATTTTCAATTATAATTTTACTGAAACCAGGATTGTTTTGATTTTCAATTTGAATCGAAATTCTATTAAAATTTGAATACTTACCGAAAACAATTTTCGATACGTGCTCTAGATTTCAGTCGATATAATAATAATCGTAAGTAAGATACTGTAAATTTGGAATATTTCTTCAAGTTTTTGACATTTTCGCAGTCGAAAATGGTGAGTTTCTATATTTTTAGAGTTTTCCTTTTCAGCTGCATTTTCTCTTAGTGTCAAAAAAATTTTTA
Organism: Platygaster orseoliae; assembly: GCA_030522825.1. Classification (NCBI taxonomy): domain Eukaryota; kingdom Metazoa; phylum Arthropoda; class Insecta; order Hymenoptera; family Platygastridae; genus Platygaster; species Platygaster orseoliae. The sequence goes on from JAPYZL010160984.1 coordinate 11,855, forward strand.
CAGATCGTACATTACATTTCAAATACCTAGGTAAAAATGAGTAGATCACTAGATATCTACATGAGATCTACTGTAGATCTACTCAAGTAGATCTATAGAGATGTACCCAAATCGAGCATCTCTGCAGATCTACTTGAGTAAATCTAC
>JAPYZL010161027.1:0-15096 GCA_030522825.1 Platygaster orseoliae
TGCTTGCGCAGAATAAGGTCAGTGGGGGAATGACGGCCATTAGAGGTGGGGTAACTATTTTTTATCAATTGTGCTCTTATTATACATGCCATAACTGCGACTCAGCTCTCGATGATGACGATGAAATTTAATGTCGTTGCATTCTAAGTTTAGGGCATTTTTTTCAATATGTTTCCTTTTTATTTCTCTTGCGCATTTTGTGAGCTATCAATAAAGTTGCAATAACAAAAATGTCGAATTTCCATTTGTTTTCCTTCACAGAGCCTTCATTAAGTATTCACGGCGATTCTTTTTGATATTTGTGCGATATTTTGTTGGTTTTTGAGAGTGGCCGTCATTACCCCATCATGTTTCTAAATGACGAAAACCAACTTTTTTCAAAGATTCTAATTTTCTGTTTGAATCGAAATTTTTTAAATCTGCCGATATTCTTTGTTAGCATTTGAGTTACACTTGTTATCTTAACTTTCGTTCGATCAAAAATGTCAATTTTTGGATGTGTTTTGATGCTGAATGAAAACTATGCCGTCATTACCCCACTTTCCCTTATATAATACAAACTGAATCAATGCAATGTTGTTAAATGAAAAATATCAATTAAAAATATCGGAAATTCAAATTTTTGAGTAAATAAATTCATTCATAGGAAATTAGTGTTAAGAGTAACACATAATTATTGATATCAAACAAATATTTTATTTTCGTTTTCGTTTATTTCATAAACGTTCGGAACTTGGTAAACATTTTATGCTATTTCTTAATTTCCGTCACGTAAAGTGTGCTTGTAAGAAATTCTTGCTATAACCGACCGTAAAACTACAAATTCCGATCATAATCCTCGACATTTTCTCTAAATATTATAGAATTATTGGGGAAATGCGGGTAGAGAAATACAGAATGTAGGGTGATTTTGCGCGCATTTGAAAAAGCAGGCAACACGTACATGCGAGTTTGATAAGTTGCTTGAGAATGAATGTGCGACCGGAGGTGTGGAGATACGTAAAAAGGTCGCAGAATGGCGGTTCCCCTTGGGGTAGAGAATCGCGATGGGCTCGCCAGGCGAAACGGTAGGATAAAAATGCGAGGGAGAATGGGAGATTGATCCGCAGCCCAGAGCTCGAATATACACAGTATACGTATTTTATTTGATCCACTTGGAGAAATCGTGCCCAAGGAGGAGAGCACGGTTATCCGGCATATCGGTACATACACGTAAATATATACACCTAGCGGGTACATAGCATGGACTCAGTATGCTCGCAGTTTCTCCCGGCATCCGCCATTCTTATAACAACATTCTTCCTCTAACGCGAATCGCTCCTGGTGCCGTTATTTTAAAAACTTATTATTATTGCCCTTATTGCATTTCCTTTTTTCCGGAAAAAAATGGAAATTTCCCTGGCGAATGAAACAAGAGCCAGCTATGATTACTATGATTAGGAATATTATTATTCTGATATTCGTAAATGATGAATAACCGTTATATATGCATCTATCAAGATTAATGACGCAACATGAACGTGGTTTGTGGTTTAGTGTGGAGAAAAAACGTTGGCAAGAGGGCGGGGACGTGGGGGAGGTTGTGGAGTCAAAGATAATGGCTGGGTATGAGAGGATCTCTGGTACAGTAGGGAGGATCATAAATTAAGTTCGAGACCGTCGGCGGATCTCGTTCAGGAATATTTAACATAAAATTGAATTTGGTTATAACGAGGAATGATCGCGTACGAGAGAACGAAAGAAGATAAAGGGAAAAAGAGCGGCTATGGGTAAAGGGAAGAAATGGCACGGGTCGAATGGGGTTGAGGGCGCTTTTCGGGAATTATCCGAGCGGCATTTCCACGCGTCATTACGTGACGATCGAGTCATGAAAACCGTCGATCAAGCGGCGATTATTCAAACGTAGCATATAATGAGATTCTCCTCAATCAAGGAAAAATCATGACTGACTTGGAGGTTTTTTACTCTTTGACAGAGCATCTTTGGGCTTTTTTATATTTTACATTTTTTACAGCAAAAACTATGGAGTTTGTTTTTATCAATTTTTATTATAAGTTGTTCCTACTTTGCTACTGCAATACACTTTTATAAAGCATTTGAATCAGATTCCAAATGGACGTGATGCAAATCAAACTGAAACAAAGACATGAAAAAGAATACTTTTAGTTTTTACTATACTGTATATTATTTTTATACGGGGAAGATAAGATACGTATGCTGTCGAAAAACTTAACAGCAATTTTTCAATTGGGCACCCAAAAATATGGCAAATGGCAACTTATTCACGTCAAATACAGCTTTCAATTTGAAATGGTATGATAATTAATCTAGTCTTGATTATTAGAATCATATAAATTATTTATTAATCTTCCTTTTCAGCGCTTAAATCAGTGTAAAAACTCTACTTGCATTTGACTCACTTCTCATCCAAAGCAAACAAATCATGGTTAATTATTATACAAACCTTTCTACAAGTAGCATTTTCAGAGGGGTGACATCTGGAGTGCGAAACATGTGGGCTTTTTTCGTCCAAGACGATTTTTACAAAATACTGCGAAGCGTAACAAGTAATGAAATAAATGCGCTAGTTTCTACATCGAAATCGAAGAGAAAGTATTCTTATTCATGTTTTTGTTTCAGGTTGATTTGCATCACGTCCATTTGGAATTTGATTCAAATGCTTTATAAAAGTGTATTGTGTAATGTTTCCCAGGTAAAAATGAGTAGATATCTGGAGATGTACAATAGATCTTTAGATATCAGTAGGAGATCTTTAGATATCTACTATAGATGTCTATAGATCTCATTTGATCTTGTAATGGATAACCGTAGACTAACATATATCTACAGGTAGATCTCTGTATATCTACTCATAGATCACCATAGATTCTTAAAGATGTACTACCAGATCTCTATATGTAACTTGGAATCAGGAAATCGGGTTTGAGGGGAAAATCCGTAAGGCCTACATTTACCCAGAGCGTAAAGGTAATATGAACCTTACGATTTTCCTCTCAAACCCTATTTTCTGATTCCAAGTCACAAATGTCTTTGTAGATCTACTTGTAGATATCAGTTGATTTCCATAGATCTGTTGATAGATCTAGAAAGAGCTTCATAGATCTATTTGTTGATCTCGGTCATTTCCATGTATCTGTTGGTAGATTTATGGAGATCTTTATAGATCTATTTGTTGATCTTGGTCATTGGAAAGATACGTAGATAGATACGTAGATTTACGTAGATCTACATAGATCTATAGAGATGTACCCAAATCTGGGATCTCTGTAGGTCTACTTGAGTAGATCTACAGTATATCTCATGTAGATATCAAAAGATCTACTCATTTTTACCTGGGTTATTATTTATTGTGACTTTAAATAGCACAATTACAAAAATTATACGTGATTTAATTATGTGTTAATGAAATAAAATGATAAATTGATTAAAACGAAATAAAATTTGTGTCTGTCATTCACTATGTCAAATCTGATTTTCCATTTTTTTTCACGTTTTTTAGCAACATCTTAATGACAGTAACGTCTGGAATTAGGTTTACTTTATCTTCTTATCGAGGTTTCTCTTTGTTGGCATTTTTTATTTTTTGGAGGGGTGTGGAGATTTTAGGCCTGTTTCGTACTAATACAAGTACAAAACATAAATACTTTGTAATAAATAATAATTTGCTATAAGAATAGTTTTCGAAAAATTCTGAAGAATACTCTTTTTCAAATTTTACCACATAAAATTGCATGTGTCGCAAAGACCCTAATTGACCATAATTTAAATTTGTCTGTATATCATTATATTAGAATACCACGTAAAAACATCAAGCTGCGAAAGCTGTAGTAATTTATTCCAAATACCCACGTACCTACAAAAAATCCCCAATAAACTCTGATTATCCAACATATGCGTCCTGCAGCAAATAAAGAAAAAGTAAAATTATCAACGAATTTAACTCCAAGCCGGAGTAATGATTGAAATTTCCTCGTTCGCCCGATCAAAAACTCATTTTATGTCAAAGTTTTTTTCGTATTCTGCAATAAATTTCTTGGGTTTCCTTTTTCTTCGTCGCCTCGTCTGATTTTCTTTTTCTCGTACGATCGCAAATTTATTCCAGCGAGTCGGTGCGTCTTGGGCGACGCTCGGAGCAGCAGTACTTTACACTCGCGCGAGAATCAATAGACAGCAACGCTCGGCGGACATTCAGCGCCATGGCGCTATTCGTACGGTTATATATTTTCTTTATTTCATTCTTTCCACACTTTTCCGCTCCTTCCACCTTTTTTCTCCTTTTTTTTCCGTTTCTCGCTTCCCACCTTGCCCTCGACGTCGGCGAAATCGTCGACGCCTCGGGCTCTCTTGTCAATAAAACGAGCACTTTCCTGGTACGGAGTTTCATTATTTCTTTACTCACACCTCTGTGTCCTATTACAACCCTCTCGATCCGTCCTTTTTCGAGTGAACACTTTGAAATGCGCACAAGTACAATGGGAGTAACTTCCATTGCAGGCTTTATGACTGATATAGAAACCTCGAAATGAAAAACGAAGTGTTAGTTGTGAAACGTCTAGTTAATGGCGAGAAACACGAATTTCCTAATGAGTAGATTTATACATTTTTGCAAGAAACGACTTCCCGGTTGAAAAAATCAGGCAATAAAAGAATGGTTTCTCTAAAATGTTTGCGTCCCATGGTAGTCATCAAGAAAAGTGGGGTTTGAAAAGTTGTTTGAACAAGTACGTCGCAGGCGTGGCCGAGAATGCGCGAAGATATTCCTGGAGGAGCTTCTCTAGAAGGAAAGGGGATGGTTCCTACTTCCATGCCAGCTCTGGAAGTCAGCGCAGCACCCTAATGCGATTCCAATATTGGACTCCGATCACCTCCCACCACACGTACGACAGAACCAAGTACGTGGTGGAATCAAAAGGAAATGCCGAGATAGAAAAGCCCCGAGACATTTATAGTCAAAGGGACAGTCGTGGAATTCCATTAGACTGCCATCTTGTGGAGTGAAAAATGAAATCCAAATTTGCAATCATGTGTCCTTAACAACAAATACGAATAAAACTCTCAGTTGATTCGGTTCTGTGACTCGTTCTGCAAAAATTAATAAGATCCTCACCTTTTCCACTTGGAAAAATCTGACGATTCACGAAACAATTTCCGGAACAAATGACACGCTGAGAGGAAAAATGCACTATAGCCCACTTAAAATTGTGGATTTTTGCTCTGAGCGTGTCAAATGTATCATGTAAAATTGAAGAAACATGGTACGCCAGCGAACATCTACTGAATTATCATAATTGTATTTGCCATGGACAGGCATCAATAATCCCGAAATTATGCGAGAAGGCTGTAGACGCGAGATTTTCCTACCGTGCGTTAACGACGCAAGTAAATGGAATGTAAAGAAGGTAACGGCGTAACTAACAATAAGAAGGGACGAGTAATATCGCAAGGGGTTGAAGGAATCGTATTTTTTTCGTAAGCCATAAAAACAGGCGGCAATGATTTATGGATTGCTGCGCGTAGCACGCGAGGCGCCGGTGGAATGATTGAAAATGAAATTAACGAGCCCTTGATATCGCGGAAAAAAAAAGCTTGTCTACAACAAAAACCAAGGAGAACCGTAGTTACGGAATTATAACGAGGCCGATGCCTCGTCGTTGAATTCGGTCAGTATTCCTCGGTGGCTGCGGAAATACTTGGAGTTGAATGGTTCACGACCTTGGCCTCCAACTCGTAGTCTGGGGTTGAGAAAGTAATTAAATGCCAGGCAGACGGGGTTGCTGTTCGTAATAATGCCCAGGATCGAGCGGAGGGAATATTCAAAGGGGCTGAGCATTTCTCGCCGCTTATTCTCGATAATCACAGTTTCATGTCGCAAAACAAGGTCGTCCAACGACATAATTATTTAATTCACTACCGGATTTTTGCGTCAGACGTCAATTTCTCGTTGTTCAAAAAGTCCCTAATTTACTGCATCCTCCGACTTTTATAGTAGAAATGCAAATGGCCTCTCTACATAACTGGTTTGACACTACGATAAACTTTAATGTTAATGTTCAAATGAAAACATATCCCGGAACTTTGCAACAAATTTTATGACATTCAAGAGCATCGTGCGCCCCAAAGAAAAATGAAGTATCGGCGTTTCTTTGGCAAGAAGTAAAAGTGACGGCTTAAAAAGTAACCCAGTTGTGAATTAGCATCCGAGACCTTGGCATTGAGAACGTTTCTCTTCATCTGGGCGTCCTTTGCGATCTTCTTCGTCCGTCGAAGAGTTCTTTTCACTCTCGGGCTTATGAATAAACGCCGGGTTTTGGGTCAAGTCGAGATAGGTCATGGCACCGTGGAATAATGAGCGGGAAAAGTTAAACGGGAATATTTTTTCGCCGAGAGAAAATTACGCGGAGCGGCCGAGCGAGAAAGACGGCGCTATGTGGAAAGGGGTGGAAAAGAGGAGGATCGACGTCGGTGGCTCGGGGGCGTCGTGGCGTAGTCGGGTGTCTTCCATTCATTACCACCAGTTACCCTTAATGGAATCTTCGTGTCCTCATCTTTCCGTCGTCCCGTAGCTACCACGCGAATGTAATTTCTGTTTCGCCGAGCGACAAGAAGTCGTTTGTACATTCACCACCCGCGTCCCCGCCTTAGCTTAGGTTATGTACTCTCGTGGTGCAATTAATGTTTCATTGCTTTGTCAACTGTTGTAAGACTTTTTTCGATTGAACTGAGAAAAATATCTAGTAATTTGTACTATAGATATTGGAAAAATTATTCTTTTCTAGGAAAGTCTACAAAATTCATTAAATTCACGAAATTCGGAAAAAGTCTACAAAAAACATGATCGTCATTTCTACTGTTATGTACTAAATGACATAACAAGAAATTAGGTTTCGAAATTCTTTAGGATTTCTGGGTAATATGTAAAACTGATATTACTCTGTTACAACTTTATTAATATTCTGATCATCGGTTGAAAACCTCACAAGGAAGGTATACAGGGTCGTGTCTGCTTCGACTATTTAAAGCCATTTTATCGAATACATTTTTCTGCCTCGTCACGTGTCTCGGTCATTATTGATATTCTTTATGTGTAATATTTCTCAACGCTTTTGCAAAATAATCACTTGGAAAAACCTGGTCGAAAATAAATATGAGAATGTTTGCAAAAAATCCTACTTCTTGCGAATATAAGCAATCAAAATGTTCTTTTTGGTACATGAATATAATAACGTCTGTCGGGCATAATCATTTCCAAATACATTATCTTCCAACACCAGAAATTACCGTTTATGTACAAGATGATGACTTATCGAGTATTTCCAATATTTTAGCTTATGAAATTTTGCTTCCAAAAAACGTTTTTACAAATTAAGAATTTTACAAGATTAGCCAGCGTAATATATATGACACTACTTTTCTTCACTACTACTACACTACTACTACACTACACTACACTACTACACTATATGCTAATGACTAGAGTACGAATATTTTGAATAATACAATACCGTATATAGTAAAATTCACTATATTCCATCTCAGTGAATCATACGTTGGGAAGTTGGATGGAAAAAAATCAATTCTCCTTTATTGTTTCTTTGAAAAACGATTATCATTTATTCATTTTTTCTATTTCCCAGCGAAAAAATACCTCTGCGACTCGACCTGACGATGTTCCATGTTCCAATCATACGTGAGAAAAAGCGTAAGAGGAATGACAATATAAAAATAAGGAAGGGTTAGAACACGTGGGAATGCTAATTATCCATGACGTGAGGTATAGGCACATAAAACGATGACAAGGGTCGGAAGTACTTATAAATATTTGGATACGTGAAAGCTCCTAGTAATTTATTCGGAAAGTTAGTCGCCATCTGAGTAACGTGAGAATTGTCAAGCATCTGCGTTTACTTCTCTACCTGCGCATGCACCCTAAATTAAAAGCTACACCGAATTGCTACGAAAACTACTTTTTAAAAAAATTTTAACAAAATCCAAGGCAAGTTTGCAGGGCTAGAAATTAGACTTCTATCGTAAAATAGTAGATTATGCGACGGATATATGATAGAAAAATTCGTGTAATGGAAAAAACTCGAAAGCTCATTCCGAAGTTAAAATTGAGCTCGATGCGTCATCAACGTTAATCATGTACAATGTTTTCAGTATTCTAACGACGAGTGTTTTCCCGTGGTAAGAACTTCCTCGTTAAAATTTATAGTTACTCTTCGCAGTGCGAACGGTACTCCCGACAACCACACCCATGTCAAAGTTCAAATGAGCGAATAAATTGTCGTAAGCGGCAATAAAGCATCCCCGGACTGTCGTGATTGCGATATTTCAAGTTTTCTTACGAAATTCTAACATCATAACGTGGCTGAAAAAGAAAATGGCAACTGAAAATTAAATATCCACCAAAGGTTGTTGTAACACATCCAATTTTTTATCGTAGATTACATTAACGAAAATGCGATAAACAAATTAACCAGGCGTACTCGGTTTACCTAATTACATCGAGTAACTAATTTGGGTTTTCACGCAACAAAAATTTTCTCCGAGGAATGATATAAACTTGAACGTCTATAGAGAATAACAGAAAACGCGGCACGCCAAGTAACCGAGTTAAAAGGAGCTTTAGCAGTGAGATTTTACGAGCGCTGAATCTCCCTCACAGCTTGAAGGATATCAAGTGTACGTTTCATATCATGTGATACAGACTCAAGAAGACTTAGTCCGACTGGATTATTTCTTGACTCCTAAAACGAACCGAGCCAGGGGCGAACGCGCTATAAATTTCCTAGAAAGCTTTTTCGAAAAAAATGACAAATATTACATTAGTCAGTGCGTACTTAAATATTGCGTACTAATAAGGGGCTGTCCTGTCCACATATTACGTCATTACACTTAAGGGGGAGGGGGTATAGGGTTTGATGACGGGTATTGACGTAGGGGGGTGGGGGGTCCAAAGATGATAACGTGATCATAAAAATAGAACTTTTTATCAAAAAGTTTAAGACACTTTTTTCAAATTTCTCGCCAGTAGTTTTGATTTGATGACGTCAACACTAGGAAGGGGGGGAGGGGTCTACGGAACGATGATGGTTGATGACGTGGGGGAGGAGAGGGTCAAAAATAGGTAAAAAATTGATGACGTAATATGTGGACAGCCCATAACAAATTGCATGTTAAGATCAGCATTTGCAAGTCGAGCATTTGTAATAATAACATTATTCACAAAGTTGTACTGTGAACAACAGTTTCTTTGAAGTATAATCTATACGCTAGTTTTTAGATAGCAAAATTATTCGAGTAATGAATATTAAATTTTTTGCATAAAACGGTAAGGAGTTTTCTAACAATTCGGATTATGTGTGATTGCTCTCATCTGTCCCAGGCAGACCCATTTTTCTGGAAAACGTCAATTTCGAAGTTATCCGCGATATTCGCGCGGGATGACAAGCATAGTCAGAAGTGGAGGCAGGCGGCTTTTGAAAGTGGCGAGCCAAAGGAAGGCAGTCGTCTCCTAACAAGATTAATTTGTTTTATACGACGCTGTCACTCCGTAGCTACGTGAAAGTAACTCGTGACGGATTGCGAAATGCGGCGAGTTCTCATTTCCTTTTCTCTCGATATTTTTCTGCCGCTTTTTTTTCATCCCCGGCCACGTTTTTATATCTATTATTGCTTACTCGGTTATCGGAGACTCTCACTTGGGAAAAGCGGCTCCGGTAATCCGATGACGTTGATTTATTTCGCGCGATTGATTTGTTTACATTGCAAATAGTTTCGTAGGCGAAATAGCGAGAATCAAGAGAATGGATAGGGTTGAATAGGCCGTGGCATCGATCCGCTGTGTGTCGTCTTTCCTTAAAACACCCTCGCGTCTTTAGTTCCTTTCCCCCGTTTGCTGCCGACGTTCTTTTCAGCACCCTCTCGGCGGAGCAAACATCCCCTTTTTCCTCTTTGCGCCCTGTGAATGCTGAGCGTGTCTGTACTTATTTATTTATAAATCCTTCAAGGTACCAACTTTTCGTTTTGGCGTTTTCATGTCAAGTGTATTTAATTTCCATGTCAACTCCTCTGCCAGACACTTGTTCGGTGGGTCTGATCAAATAAAACATCGGCAAGTCAGATTTTTTAAGAGTTTGGGTTTTTAGTTGATTTAGGGAATGTTTAAAATTTTTTTTTTGAAAAAGTTTTTTTCATGTATTTTTCAATGACTGCTTTAAGATAAATGGAAATTCTTCAGGAATGGATGTTTAACCCATAGCACAACCATGAAATTTGATTTATTAAATTGGATTGATTTTGGGAATGTTTATAATTTTTTTTGAGTTGAGTATTTTCCTATTTCACGAATAAAATTATGAATCTGCTCAAAAGAATTTTTTTTTTTTCAAAGTATTTCTAAATGACTGCTTTAAGATAAATAGAAATTCCTTAGGAATTGATGTTCAAACCATGAAAAATTATCGTCAAATGATTTGTTAGCGAAGAAATTTTTTAGATTCGAATTTCTCGAACTTGAATATTATCATAACGAGTTTTATTCTACCAAAAGTAGAGAAATATTTTATATTTTTCAATATTTGTTTTTTTTTTTAATGAAAAAAAGATGTATCAGAGCTAAAGTTAAAAAATTTGTTATATAATTAAATTAAATTGATGAGTTTGGAAGTCTTCTATTATGTATGTTTATTCCATGTTTCAGAATCTGGAAAAATACTGTTACGGGATTTTCCAAACTTTTTCAGTAATAAGTAGACTTTGAAAATCCCATAAAAATTTTATTCACAGATTTTTTTTTATTCTTGAACAGTTTTCTAAATTCAGTGAATTTAAAAATTTATTATCGCTATAGGTATATACAACAATATTTTATTCCAGAACTCAAAGACAATAATTTTAATTCTATAAGTTCGTTTACCTTTCTCAAATTTATAAAAATCTTCAATTTCGAATACTGAGCAAATACTCATTGATTGCTTTCCTGATATCTCAAAAAGAAAAAAAACAGTATGTCATGTATACTTGAAAAATCTGAATTTTTCAGGGATTTTCATTTGTAGATAAAATTTCGAAAACTCCACATTATACGAATTTTCGAAAATGTTTGAAGGAAAATAACACTAGAATATTTATTAATAATGTTGAAAAGTAAATGTAGAAAAATAAATGTAGAAAAAATAAATGTAAAAAAATGAATGTAGAAAAGTATGAAATTTTCATGAATTTTCATTTGTAGATAAAATTTCAAAAAAGCAACATTTTACGAATTTTCGAAAATGAATCAAGGAAAATAACACTTTAGAAGATTTATTAATAATGTTGAAAAATAAATGTATAAAAATAAATGTAAAAAAAATAAATGTAGAAAAATCTGAATTATTCAGGGATTTTCATATGTATATAAAATTTCAAAAAAGCAACATTATATGAATTTTCGAAAATGTTTGAAGTAAAATAACACTGTAGAATATTTATTCCATTCTTTTATACTCAAAAACTCACAAAAGAAAAAAAAGAATTTGCTGTATCAGCAAAAAAATGTGCCGTTCTAGAACAACTTGACAGAACGGATGTTTTTGCTACCAGAGCACAATTACTATACAATGGAATTTTACGCACGACAATATTGTTCTCCGGTAGCAAAAAATATTTTTTGAGGCAACAAAAAAAATAAGCTACTGCTGCTAAAAATTTGCCGATACAGCAAATCCTTTTTTTCTTTTCGTATATCCAATCACAAATAATTTTTCTTTCAAAAAAAAAAAAGCCAAAAGTGATTTAAACGAAATTTTTCCTTAATCCCTGAAAACACTCCAACACCATTGTTCGCAATCAAGAATCTACATAAAATTCAAGACCCACAAAATATCCGAAATAATTCCACAACGCAAAAATCCTTTACTTCCTTTGACCGCGTGACTTGAAGCATCGGATACCAAAAAAAGCAACCATTCTACTTCAAAATTCACCGATCTTAATAATAACGGCTGATAAGGGCGCGTTCTCAAAGGCAAAGAGAACGAGTGCTAGGCTGATTTCATGCGGCACCGGAAGCCTTAACTGCTTCCCTTCTTCCCCTAAGGGGGTTGGGGGGTGTTGGGGGGGGGAGGGCCACCTTTCTGCCGTATCTTTTGAGTATCTCCGACGCAACTACTATTAACTCGGAGCCATTCTTTTGTGCGAGGTTGTTGCATAGAAATGAGAAATAGCGCTGAAGATGAAAACTTGCTAACCGGGGAAAAAGTTGCGACGTGGGGTGCAAGGGGAGCGGAGGAAGAGGAGAGGGAGGGAGGATGGCAGGGGGTGAGAGGGTTGTGTTGCAGAGGGGGTGGGTGGGGTGGGAGGGGGTGGACTTAGACGCCTTCGGCAAGACTCGCGGGGGCGGAGTATAAAGTATAAGAAACATATACGGCTATGATATTTGTGAGTGGTTGTGCCTATAGAAAATGTGGGGGCAAATGTGGCAGGAGTGTGCGTTGCCCCGGAGTAAAAGCTCGGTTGCGTATGCACGTGGGGCGCATGCGCTTACGTGGGCGTCAATACGGACCGTACGGGGCACCCTTTCCCGTCCTTTGTCACATACATTTTTTCCAGCGTCTGCGATTTCGCGTTTTTTCCTCCGAAACGTACGAATTTTCTGATTCGAGAATTTTTCGCGTTCTCTCAGAGCCAATTGTTATTAAGAACAAATAAACTTCGTGTTCATGAAATTCCAAACCTTTAAAAATTAACGAAATTTTAAAAAAATTGTTCGAATCATCTTTCATAGTTTAAGTAATAAGTAATTTTTGAAATTTGAAAAATATTTTTCAACATTATTAACGATTTTTTTACATTTTTCTTCAGTGGAGTTGAAAATAATTTTTTTTTACATTTACGTTTATTTATTAAATGTTTGAAACTTCAGGCACACAAAACTTCAGTGAAGTCATTTTATTTTATTCTACTTTTCGACCCTTATCCGGGATCAACAGAAATATGAATTTCTTATTGTCACTAAATCACATCCTCTATCAATATAACAATAATTAAATACGTGTAATACAGTTAGTTTTCTTTTATAATAAAAAGCATATAGTTCAATACTGTTTTCTTATTTTTCCGATTCAAGACTTTTTCACGTTCTCTCAGAGCCAATACCAAGTTACTAAGAACATTGAAATTCCATAGATTCAAAAATTAACGAAATGGAACAAAAGTTGTTCAATTACCGTACATAGTTAGAGTTAAAAAAAATTATTTAAATGTGAAAAATATTATTCAAAAAATTATCAATCATTTGCCTTTGGTGAAGTTAAAAAATTTATTTTCTCTCATTTTCGTTTATTTGTTAAATGTAACTTCGGGTACATTAAACTTCCGTAAATTCAATTGATTTTATTCTAGCTTTATTTACAAAAAAAAAATTCTTAATACAATAACATCATAATTATTCGTGGTAAGTTTACCGAATTTAGTAATAATTCTTTTTTTTTTTAATTATTTTGACGACTTCGGGATCTTTTTTTTTTAAGAATCCTACTGAGAACCCAATGATGGTCGAAATATCGATAAAGTAAATTTCAAAATGTAGCTCCAAGAAACTACTCGTTAATTTATTTTCCTATTATTGTTTACTGAGCATTGTTAGATTTGTATTTTTACTATTTAGGGATTTTTTAATTTATAAATGTATTTAAAGCTAGAATAAAATAAAATAGCTGCAGGAAGTTTTTTATTTCATTTCAATATATAAATACATTATTGTGTTATTAATTAATAATATTATAGTACAATACATTCAAAATGTAATATATCAATTTTCATTTCGAGTATGTAATTTCAAATAAATGTATTGACAGGAAGAATAATATAAAATGGCTTCAGGGAAGTTTGTTTGTCCTCAAGGGGGAATATACACTCAGAAGAGCGAAGAAAAAGGTGATTTTTGCGAATTTATTTCAGAAAGGTTATACAAATTGGTGGATTATTTTTGTTTCGGAGTGAAAAAGCACACTTTTGAGAAAATTTTCAATGCATTTGTTTTATTTTATTCACAGCTGAGTAATTGCGTCGTCTCTCGACTGCTACAAAAAAAGTCCTTCGCGGTGCCAACTCCCAATTCAACTGCAATCATCAGAATGAAAAAACCAAAAAGATTATTAAACTGGAGGATATAATCTAGTCTTTCTCATAGGGGTTTTTGAAAATATCTTTATTTGACAAAATGGCGGACGTTTGAACTCGAAATAGCGATTTTTAGGCCAAAATTCGTTCTTATTTTGTTAAAAAAAAATCTAAGCTACTTAAAAAAAAGCCTTATATACTTGTATACTGTATACTTGATATTAGCTCTGAAAGATCGTGAAAAATTCTGAAACCAGATAAATTTGCAAACGGAGCATTGAACTTAATGTACATATTTTCGTCTGAAGTCGACTCCAATGAGAAGCCTGTTCTCAAAAGGAAGTCGCTTTTAGTTCTCACTTTATTACGATTAATCGATGGCTTGGAGGTTATTTTTTTTCTCTTGAACAATGGGTTGTTCCCGTGGTTTCCGGATTGAAAGGACCATGCGTGCTCGTATTAATGCCACAACCATCCAATCTAGCCCCCTTAAATATAAATGGGCAACCAGAGTTACGCTCCACTTTCGTATTCATGCGAAAGTTTCCTAGTCGACCCGTTAACTTTACATAAGGTTGGGTCGTTTGTAAATTCGGGCGTGCCGTGTTGGGCTTTTTTACGTGTAGACAGGGAAACAGCAGAGGTTTTGGACGATACGTTGGTAATTTTTATTGCCACAAGAGATGCTGGCGGCTGCTTTTAATGATACGTTGTTTCAGCAAGGCAAAAAACCTTTCCCAGGTAAAAATGAGTAAATATCTGGAGATCTACAATATATCTTTGGATATCTGTAGGAGATCTTTAGGTATCTACTATAGATGTCTATAGATCTGATTTAATCTTGGAATAGATAACCGTAGGCTTACATAGGTCTACAGGTAGATCTCTGTATATCTACTCGTAGATCACCATAGATTCTTATAGATGTACTACTAGATCTCTGTATATCTTCGTAGATCTACTTGTAGA